>CAJNOQ010004012.1:0-18538 GCA_905250885.1 Didymodactylos carnosus
AAAGCTAATAGTGTCCGGGGGTTCTGCTCACTATAGAATGTCTGCTTTGAAATTCCAAATATAAAGAGTGACAAAGACAATGAAACAAGCCAAAAGTTTCTTTGGCAAATATAAGGAGTGACAAGACATTTTTCAGGACCGTTTTAATAGTTCCTATGAAGGATTTTGTAAAAGTTATTTATAATCAAGCTGCTCAATCACTGATGATATTTTTTTTTCGAAAGGATTGAATCATCAAGGTTCGACCATTAATGAATTATGGCAAAACTATTTTCGATGTTCCAAATGAAGTTTTAATTTTATCATCATATACACGTGTTATTACAACATAAAAAAGATGAATGGAAAGAACGGACATTTCATCAGGACGCATTGTAGGAGACAACAAATGTGTCTTTTGCAGAAGCCCTATTGAATGCGTACACTTGTTGATACGACATATTTCAGGACATAATGTACGGTCCCTACGTACACGACATCTTAAGAGCATACTTGTTCTTTTTACAATGCTTGCTTAATCTCGCCAGAAACTGAGTGAGTGTGTATTGATACAGCTGCAGTTTGATAATTAGTAAAGGAGTGTGTAATGGAGATGTGTAAGGTCATCATGTAATTTTGGCCATCTGCAATCCCTGGTTGCGAACCCATTCTATAAAATTTTACAACCTGTCACAATCCGCCGGCTTACTACATTCATTGGATTGATCACACTGCACTTTATCAAGACTACTATTCTTGGGTTATAATTCTGCCTTTTCTGTTTCTTACACTTGATCATCAAAATTCAGCTATTATACAATCACATCTAAAGCAATATCTTAACACAACCTTTTTGCAGCTTTTTTAGTATTTTATTCATTCGGACCCAACGGTCTCCTACTCGGAACGAGAAGCGCATTAGTACCTTAATACCTTTTTCTCCTGTTTTTTAGTCAGTAAACGACTTAGATTCACCTGATCACATATTGGAATCAGCACGTTATATCGAGAGGATTCTCCTTTTCACAATAAGTTTGTATTTGCATTTTGGATTTTTGACAAAATGTCGGAGAAAAGCCAAATATAAAATATGCATTCAAAAGGGTTTCGGGAGTTCATGAACTAACCTTATATAAGATGTAAAAGTTTTCTTTAAAAAGCGATCCCAATAATATCATTACTTAAACTTATTACTTCCATATTACTCTAGTGGATGTATTTGAAGTCAAATACTTGAAAAAATGCTTGGTACAAGTAATGAAGCCAGTTCCTGATGTTTTATAAGTAATTTTACTTATAAGAACTCCGAGTTATCAAATACTTAATAAATAACTCACAAATACTTGTGTAAAACACAAGTGATTCAAGTGCCTGGCAAGCAAGTGGTTTTGAAAACACTTGACAAGTATCTTGATAAACTGCTGAGTATTCAAGTATTTCATCTCAAGTCCATCCACTAGGGTAGGTCTTATACTCAGATAACACTCAAACGTTGTAAAAGCAATAAAACTTATACAAAAAAAGGAAATTACATTTTTTTCAATGGGAAAAAAGTTAGTTCTGTTGACAGTCCTATGAGACTGTCATTATACATTGCGCATTGGTGTGTTCATTATCTGTGCAGTTGAAAGAGGCTAAGATAAGATAGTTTTTTTTCTACAATCGCGACTACCAGTG
This sequence comes from Didymodactylos carnosus, assembly GCA_905250885.1. Classification (NCBI taxonomy): domain Eukaryota; kingdom Metazoa; phylum Rotifera; class Eurotatoria; order Philodinida; family Philodinidae; genus Didymodactylos; species Didymodactylos carnosus. The sequence continues at coordinate 1,657 of CAJNOQ010004012.1, forward strand.
TCTTTCAGGCTAAAATACACTGACAGCCGCGATTGTTGGAAGTAAAACTACTGGACGCTTATCTTGACCCTCACTTTGTCTGCAGTATCAGAATGCATAGACTGCTTCATTAAACTGCGCAAGTATTGAGCACACTAATGCACAGTATTTATGCGCTTTTCAAGGCCTATCAATAACCTTCCGTTAACAATCCATATTACTCTTTTAGAGGTGTTTACTACCGGTTTTAGGAATGTGAATATCAAACAGCGAAAAAAAATAATTTCTGTGATTGTGACCAAAGTCAACCTGTTTAGAATGGTCTCACTCTTGAGCTTTAAAAGACCAAACTTATGATTTTTTTCTACTTTTTCTGCACAAAATCTGTCCCTTTTTCGAAGCTTCGAAAAAAGCTTGTTTTGGATTCTCTCAGGTATATATTGATTCAGAAGATTTGTATTTATGACTTGAAATAGCCCAATTCATCGGTTAGGAACAGATTTTTTTCCTAAGATTAATAACAAGATTATAGGTTAGTTTAGATTTAAATTGGATAGCTTTAATATGTAACCACTTTCGAAGATTATCGAGTTCAGAGAAAGTAGCAAATTGACAATTCTGATTCGATTTTATTCTGACGGCAACAGCAGCTATCATTTCCATTAATGAATGATAATGTCAACGGAGCACTTTTTTTAAAAATGCGTTTATTACTGGTATAAAAGTGAATTTTAGCAGTTGTTATCATCGAAAGAGGAGACATTTACTATTGCTGTAAAAAATTTTGCATATTAGATATTTGTTTTCTTTTTTTAATCTATACTTCCAGTATGCTTTCTCAACGTTCAAAAATATATCATACGGCATGTTTCAGTCCTGCTTGTTTGTTTAGATGAGTCTCCAAGATCGTATGAAACATGATGAGAAAAATAAAGCATTGTATCAGAATCAATCATTTGCCGAAACTTCCGCTGTCAACGCATTGGAACAACGAACGCTGCTTGATGTTGATTCAGAACCGGTAAGGAAAAGAAGTGAATTCTCTTTTTTGTAGTTGTTCTAGTTGTCTATTGTTGTTCTATTGTAGTGGAATACTCGTCATACAAGTATTATTTGTACACTTGGTAAGTTTCGATATCCTTTAAACCACAAAAATGATGAAAGAGAAATAGTAGATTCTTCTGAGTATCACTGACCATGCTTACTGAGCACAAATACGAAAAGATCTGTACGTGAAATGTTATTTTTCGCGTGTTCTTCTAGGTCCAGCTTCTCAAAGTGTTGAAATGTTAACAAAAATGCTCCAAGCAGGAATGAATATTGCTCGTTTAAATTTTTCACATGGTTCTTATGAGGTATATCAGAGTTTTGAGATTTATACAATCATTCAATTTTTTTATATTAAAATAGTATCATCAACAAAGTATTGACAATGTTCGCGCAGCTGAACAATTGACAGCCGAAAATGCTGGTTTATTTCGTCCAACTGGTATTGCATTAGATACAAAAGGACCTGAAATAAGAACGGGCGTTCTTCAAGCTGTAAGTCAAAGTTATAAGTATCATATGATTTCATTCTTTATGTTTAACTTTAAGGGAGTCAATTCTGAATTAGATTTGCAAACTGGTACAACTGTTCGTATAACAACCGACGAAGCATTTGCTGAAAAATGTTCACTGGATAATTTATATGTGGACTATAAAAATATTGTCAATGTTATTAAAAAAGGAAATAAAGTATTTATTGATGATGGACTTATTAGTTTAATAACCAAAGAAGTTGGTATGTTGGCATAATATGAAAGTAGAATAAGAGAAAAGTACTTTAATGTTTGTTTTAGGTTCAAATTATTTATTGACCGAAGTCGAAAATGGTGGTTTATTAGGTAGTCGAAAAGGTGTAAATTTACCAGGCGTACCAATTGACTTACCCGCGGTATCAATGAAAGATCAGCATGATTTAGAATTTGCTGTTAAAAATAAGGTATATATTTTGAGCACATACGTTATTTCGTACCGTCTATACCCTTATGAGTTTTAGCTCGATATGGTATTTGCATCGTTTATTCGTGACGCTGATGGAATAAGATTTATACGAGAATTACTTGGCCCCGAGGGAAAAGATATTAAAATCATAGCTAAAATAGAAAATCATCAAGGAATTCAAAAGTAAGAGAGAGATATAGGGAGAGTAACATGCTGTACGCTTATTAATCTATGTTATGTATTTTCATATATTTTAGCTTTGATTCTATATTAGAAGTTGCAGATGGTATCATGGTGGCTCGAGGTGATATGGGTATCGAGATTCCAGCACAAAAAGTATTTGTTGCACAAAAAATGATGATTGCAAAATGTAATCAAGCAGGAAAACCAGTAATATGTGCAACACAGGTAAACAATCGAAGATAGTCAGATATAGTTTTAATCTCATCAAATACTTTAGTAGGAAATTAAATGAATAAATAAAATGTTCGTTTATTTAAAGATGTTGGAAAGTATGACAAAAAATCCTCGTCCAACACGTGCAGAAGTCAGTGATGTTGCCAATGCCGTATTAGATAATGCTGATTGTGTCATGTTATCCGGTGAAACAGCAAAAGGAAAATATCCTGTTGAATGTATAAAACTTATGCACGAAGTATGACACTCAATATAAACCAATACAGCACTATTTAACTTTTCGTTCAAGATTGCTCGAGAAGCCGAAGCTTGTTTATTCCATCGAGAATTATTTGAAAATTTACGTTATTTCACTAAACCACCATTAGTAAGTGGCATTGTTAATAATTAGCTACTTTTCGAAGTATGCATTGTTGAAAATACTATCATTCTAGGAGCAAATTCATGCAACAGCAATTGCCGCCGTTGAAGCAGCGTTTCGAAGTTTTGCAACAATTATTGTTGTCTTGACACATTCTGGAAGGTATGTCAAACAAAATTATCATAATTAACGTACTAAGAAATACGTGTCAAAGTTGTTCATTTTAGATCAGCTCATCTTATTGCTCAATATCGTCCACGAGCTGTAATAATGACTGTAACAAGAAATTTGGCCACAGCACGACAAATGCATTTGTATCGTGCTTGTTTTCCTGTATATGTTAGTAAGTAATAATAAGACTTTTTACAAATACATTAGTTTGATATATGCTTGTTTTCAATCTCTTTTTGTAGAACCTCGTCCTCAAGGTAAGCAATGACAATACATAAAAGATTGTTCACATAGACTGTAAAAGTTAGAATATTGGTGTGTCGTTCTATTCTAGCACAACAGCCTGTTCAACCAATCACATCATCGACAGGTAATCTGACTGCTCAAACAGAAGATAAAGATTATGTGTTAACGTTTTTACATCACTTGTGAATTGTTTTTATTGCAAACTTTATATGCCGATACATACGACTTTTACTTTTGTATTTTTATGATAATTTGAACGTTTTTGTTCCGTTTTTTAGCCACTAGCTCTACTGCTGATCCTCACAGTTTTCAACAACAACGTATGTGGGGTCAAGAAGCTTCAGCTATGACAGAATGGTTAGTCGATGTTGATTTCCGTGTAACAAGTGCTATACGAATTGCTAAAGAAAAAGGATTTTGTAAACCGGGTGATGCTGTCATTGTTGTTACAGGTAAGGAGAAGAATATTAGATATTTACAAAAAAGTGCGTTATCTTTATATATTTTTGCTCTTTGTTTAAGGTTGGAGAGCTGGTTATGGTACAACCAATACACTTCGTATTATTTATGCCGATTAACACAAAGAGCTACCACCACAATATATTATTTTTGATCATTTCTATTATCTCTTTGTCAGATTCACTTATACATTTTTTATCTACTAAAACTGACAAAGTACACACTATTTTCTGTTTTTCTTACAAAAAAAGAAAGACATTTGCAGCAATTTGTTTATGTTTTGTTAATTAATAAGTCAACAATTACATCTTTCTCAACTCTCAGAAACAGTTTTATTTTTTTCTGTAGTATTATTGTGTCTTTTATTTATTTTTATGTCTATTTTATGTTTAAGTATATATTTTACGATAAAAAATAAATGAATTATAGTGAGAAGTATGCGATCACACAATATTAGTCAAAGTATTGTAATTTTTTTCCCATCATCCGCATTTTGGTTGTGAGGTTCATGTCGATTTCCTGATTAACATAGTAGAGTATCCTTGAGTTGATGTTCATTTCTTATCCCTTCATGTTTTTATGCACTTCATTTTCACAGCATGTAACATCTTTTACACAACTTTCTCCTCAACGAATGACTTTGTCCACTTCGAAATATTGTTACTATAGTTAACCGTAACTGTAAGAAGAACTACATAGCTGATATTTCTATGGTTAGTTGAGTTACACTTCTCACGCAAAAAAACTATCTAATAAGCATGAACTACAGTGGATAACACATTTTACCATTGATCAACCAAAAACTTAGTATAAGTGCCAACATTCACTGGGTTTGTCAACCCTAAAAGTAACCTCATAGAATAGCAAGTTATTTGATTAAAACATGTTATACATTCTCCAAAACGTTTATATTATATGCCTTCTTCCGTTTTAGCTTTATATTGTTTTGAAAAAATTATACTTATTTTTCCTCTTGCAGTTTTCTTGTGAAAATCACAAACGTTTGTGATTTTACCGTTGTCTTCTGCTTTCAGATGAATTAAGAGATTGTAATGTATACAGATCAGGTAGAATCAAGATTTGATCCACGAACATTGTATCACAAAAGTAACTTCTTTTAGGGCTTTTGGCAAAATGCTTATAACCGATGGAAATATTCTGAAGAGCCGGAAGACTTCTTATTTGCTATAGATATCAAGATCTATTATTTGCAAAAATGTTCAGATACTGAATGGAAGAGAAAAAAGTTTTGAAACTTAATCAGCGTGTTGCAACAAACTGAAAAAGTTGTATCTCCTCAACGAAAAGTCAAAAAGAGCTGGGAGTTGTCTTATTTTGTAGAGAATATTTTACTCTATAATGCAAAATATTCAATTCAAAAATGAAAATTTTTTCTAAATAGAGGGTGATTTATGACGTGTGACTTGACTCTATGAAATAAAGGCTCATGTTAAAAACTGACTTGAAACAAGGACAAAACTTTCTTAGTTCAGTGCTGAAAGAACATTAAATTAATTCATTGAAAACCATTATTTATATTGAAGATTCTTTTTAGCAAAAGTGTCTTAGCCCAGGTGTTAAGACTAATGTTCAAGTAACGTTTTCATCAGACAACTAATATTGGACTGTTTTATTCTAAAATACATAAAACAACTCGTCTCTCCAATCCAACAGTTTTTCTCAGAAAATCTTGTTCAAATTGAGGTTATAGTCATTCATTTGTATTTGATTGAACCGAATTTATCACCTTTTAGCAATGCTGTTATGTATAATTTTTGATCAGGCTCATATCGAGATGTTATCGTTGATAAGTCGGTATCTGGTGGCAATGTTATTTGTTTATGGAAATAGGATCGAGATGATTGATTAGGCGGTCGTCGATTACTATGTTCAGCTTGAACAATTAATTCGTATCCATTCATTGATACTTTAATTTCATTCGGTTCATAATTTTGTGCATCTAATTTCATTTCGATTTGTTGCTGTCCATGCTGATTATAAAAGATTTTTGGTTGAAATGCACTCTTATAAAATGCTTCAGCATTAAATCCATCATTGTTGATTAAGCGTGTTGTTGATATTGGTTCGTTGCCTGCAAGACGTCGAGAATATTCATGAACTTCAACATTACGAGATGAATGATCATTATTGTTTCTAAGAGATGGTGGTTCATAGTAAGGTGTCGATGTGGAGGTGGTGGAATAACGATCAAGATTAACACCAGTCTTAAATCGATGACTTAGATTATCATCATCAATAGATAAAGATGGTGTTATATTTGAATGATATTGTCTTGTCGATGGGCTGCCTGATCTTTGATGCTCATATTCATGTGATGCCGTTGTACCAGTCGTAGGACTTGATCTTTCAACATGTCGTTCTCGTTTTGTTTCGCTAAATGTTTCAACATTCTGTCTTGGATTCGAGGCTGAGACATTGATAGTGTAAGATGGACTGCGAGATCCGTCTCGAATTTTGGTCGTGATTCTTGGTGCTATTGACGATACATAAGGTGACGATCGATTATAATTATCTTGTCTCGAATCAGACCATGTCACATTTGAAGGATTGTATGGACCTTGTAAATTATCGTATTTTGACAATGAATTGACAAAAATTCCTCGAGCAGGACTACCACTGTGTGGACGATTATCAGTATTAACGCGATAATGACTACTGCCACTACTGGATGCCCCATAATTTCTTGAACTGGTATCGTTAAACGGTTCACGGTGATAATGAGACACATTTGGACCTAAATAAGAGAGATTCATTCTGTTTTATCTCTCAAATACAGTTGTCATCTATCATAGTTACTTAAGCTTCGATCTCTGTAATATGAACTTGCTTCACCTATACCTGTACCACCTATTTTTTTTGTACTTGAATATTCACTTGAATGTTTTTCCTGCGTAAATTTTGGTTCACGATGATGGTGATATGGTGATGAATCGCTAAAATTTGTCAAATGTCTACCATTATCACCACCAATAGCCGAATACTGACGAGTCGAAAAATCAATGTACATTGTTGTCGGTGATGGATACGTGACACGTGAACTATATGGATCAACATCACGTGGTAATTCGAAGGATTTTTCAATACGTTTTTTTGCCACACCCTAGCATTAACACAAAATACTCATGTTAGTGTAACAGAAAAAGGCGTAACAGATCAATGGTGGAAGTAGAACGTACTTCATCTCTATTTTCAATATGTTCACCGGTCACAGTCACTTTATTTCCAGTAGTCTGAACATTAATCTAGAAAAGGACAAAAATAAGTAATGCAGAATACAAATGTATAAAATTCTCTTACTTCGTTTTGTCGAAAACCATCTACATTAACTGTAATACGAAACTTGTCATTTGTTGATAATATATTACCAAATGCATCTCTCACGGGTTCATTAATCCATTGTACATTTGTATCAGGATGACGAACTCGATCTAATATCTTTTGTTGAGGATTAATTAAACGTGGTGGAGGCTGTGTATGTTGAACATTAATCAAATGAGGTGAAGACTGTGTATGTTGAATGGGAATATTTGTACGAACTTCTCGATTAATATCAAGTGGCGGATGATCATAAATACTGCTACTATTACCACCACTACGACTTTCATAGCTTCTTGATTGGAAATTACGTTCTGACATTTTATTTTATAATGAAAAGATTGAAGAAATCTCTTCTTTAAATCTAGAAAAGTTAAAATTTTATCTATTTCGAAAGAGTTTACACATATCTGTTATACATAGAATTTTAGATGTAATGATTATTAAGCTGATTTGAAATTGAATTGGATAAATTGAAGTCGTTTTTAACTTTTGTTTTTTTACCTTCATATTCTTAAAATATGTAAAGATTATAATTCGTGAAAAAAAAACAAGAAATTTTTTTGGTACATTCAAGTTATACTTTACTTACCCTTGAAAGAGTTCACATAAATAATAGTAGACTCAATGGTGATTAAGAATTTATGCTGTTTTTTCGGAAAGCTATAGTGACGTATACAAATCTTTCTATTCTATATACATACGCAATAGCCTTCACCTAAAATCAAAGCTCAAAAATATACAACGATATACCTGTTTCTCTTTAGTAAATCATTAAACCGTAAAAAAAACAGGTAATTTTGACAGTCATTTTGTGACAAGATTTTTTTTTCTCTATAATCAGTGTGATATATATTCGTCACGGCCCGCAAGTTATAATTCCTCACTTTTTGTTTTCATCTTTAATGAATATTTTTTTGTCGATTATAGCGGTTTCTTCAAGTTAGCTGAAATAGATTGTATTTCTAGACAAAAACTTATGTCATTTCTTCCAAATAATAGTGTAGGAGATTATTGACCTTCGCTGTATATGCTAACTTCACTCACAGTTGACAATACATTTTTACACGAACTATTGTAGATACTGATTTGAGCATAAATAAAGTTCTCATTTAATGACAAAAGTAGATGTATATATACTTGTATTTAATCAACTCTCAGAAACAATTTACTCTATGTTTATTCTTTTTTTTACAACAATTTTATCGTCACTAATATTTGATAGAATAAACGGTAAACAAAAACAGTAAACAGTATGATATTCTTGTTGCTTTCTTTCTCAAGGCTCAATACAACACGATCGAGTACAAAAAATCAACTAGGATGACAATGAGACGAAGAAACTCGTTCAATCATCAATTAATAAAAGATAAATTCGAATCTTATAAATTGAGACTATATTTTTGATAAAATGTGATCTCATTTTGGAAATCTTAATTGATATCAGACAAACATCGTAGTAAAATGAGAGTGAGTGCAAAAAATAGTGATCTCAATTAAGAAGTAGGCGATCAATTTTATTTTTGGAATCAACTACATTATTCGCACTTACTAAAATATATATATATATATATATAGGAGACAATTAAAATTTAGTGTAATGTAAAATTCTCTTAGGAGAAATTAAACTTTTTCCTAGTGGAAATCAAAATCAACATATTCACAAACATAAAAACTCGATTAGCCGGCTTTAGGGCTCAAATTTTAGTTTTCGGAATGTTTATAGATATTAGGGTGAAGATTATGAACATTGACTGCGAATCCAAAAGTCCTAAATCTAACAAAAATATGGCCATAAGTTTGAGTACAGGTCACAAAACGTTTACGGGTCAAATTCTGCTCGTAAGTTGCGGTTTTTGGACTGAATGTGTATATATATATATATATAGAATAACAGAACAAAAATAACTGACATTAACAGCTGTTTCTTATTTTCCAAATTGTGTTACTTTTGTTAAGAAACATGCAGAAATAATACATTCAAGTGGAAGTACTGAGGAATGGTACTAAACTTACCATGCACGACCTAAAATTGAATGTTTAAAAAAAGTGATTAGAGAGAACAATGTATACTGTGTATTCGAATCTAACAAGTAGAAAATAAATTCAAGTTAAACTACTAAATAAAGATCTTAAATTTTTAATGAAAAGGAAATATCTTTTGATGAGATATATTTACGAGATGATTCAAGTATATTCAATGACTCAAAAAGTAAAAAATATACCAAATTTTCATATATTTTTTTTCTCCTCTTCTTTTCAATAAATGATGTCATACTTTAATAAACAGAAAAAAAATAACTTTTATTTTGAATGCTGAGAATATTAACAGAAACAGTTTTCTTACTTTTTAGCGATATATTGAGTGATAAACATTCAGGTTGATAAAAATGATTTCATTTATACTTTTCTGCTTTTAATGTATAAGAAACAAAGTGCTAGAATTATTATTCTATGTGTGGTTTTTGAGAAGAAGAATCATTTTGTATACAGGTTTTTCTAGAAACCAAATTAAGACAAGGTGTAGTGTGTTTTTTTCTTCTTTTTTTTTATTTTATAGTAAATGAGTCGAGGTTTTCTTATAAGATGAATAACAACTGTACTTTTTTTCTTCTCTCTTTCTCTCTTTTTATTTTTTCATATAATGTATTAGAAAGAAGAATAATGACTAAATAATAATAATAATAATAATAATATTCGTCTTCTTGAACGGATTGCTTTCAAAAAAGAAGGAGTATACAATCACATATGAATAATCACCCAGGACCCAAATGAGATCTTAAAAAGCTACAGTCTTTTTTCACAATTAGAACTTAATCTTTCATTTTTAAACGATGTCTGAGTCTATATTTGGAATTGTACATGTATTAATAGAATTGCCTCATATTTCAAAAGAAATATATGATAACATGATGTCAGAATGACATTGGATTAAAATTGTTTTCGAATATATCTGTCAAAAGTAATTCAAAATTTTCACTATTAAATTTGTCTCATTATCATAGTATCGTGTAATAATGATTGATAGTTCGTAAAGTTTGTTATCAAAATACCAATAAAAATAGTTGTGGATAATAAATTGAAATCGGGTTTTTGAATAATCTTTGTATACCATCCTTGTTTTAAAATTTCATAAATCATTAAATTTCTGTATATGTTGAACGGTGTCTATGTCACAGATTGCCTAGTCAATCGGGAGACCAATATTAAAAAAGAATTCACTGTCACAATCATGACACAATTCAGTAAGAACTAAATAGTCTTCACTCTAATTCAAAACCCATGACGTGAAAAAACTGCACGATACCAATCATCATTGTTATAGTTATTTATCATCTTTAAATATTCCGTTTAAAATTTCTCGCATAATCCTACTATTATTAACATATCTATGCTAATATATTATAATTTTCTTTCATATTTTGTCTCAATTTTGTTTTTACTACACTGAATACTTGAATAGCTATTTGAGAATTTACATTATAAATAACAATTCTTCAAAAACAGGATGCATACTTCACACAGAATTTTAAAAAGTAAAACATATTTTGAGAAGAATGTACCATTCAGCTTCTCTAAAATAAATATACAATAAATCAAAGTTAAATAAATTATAGATAAGATTTATTATGACCGGCCTATAAATTGGTTTATTGATAGCTCAATCCATAGCCTTCTAAATATGGTGATGAGCTAGATCCACCAATAGACTAATTAATCGGATGTTGATAGTTCAGAAATAGATCTTTGATAGATTTTTAACTTTGATTTATTGTATAGGTACTTATGAGGAGATAAATGGTACATCCTTCGCAAGAGATTATACTCAACATTTTTCTGTAAAAATAAATATACTAGAAGATGAACCAAAAGAAGTAAAACAATGAATGTACAAACAGTTTCTGAAGGTGGTGGTTGTAATAAACTTTGTCAGACTACTGATTTTTAGTAACTCAACGAGATTTACTGATATACAGAGAGAAGTCTGTTTAACATCATCTAACATCACTGCGTTCCGGCAAATAATTGTATGTCGATCGATCATCGTTATTATTTGATATGTCTTGCTGTTGTTGGACATGGATCTTTTCGTTTGTATGATAACAATCATCCTAAAACAAAGATAGAATAGAACCATCTCATTCTTTTAAATTGACGCTTCTCCAAATAATTCTTAGCAAACTTGACAGTGATTAGACTTGAAGATTATCGTTGAAGACTCCGTCCATGTTAAAAATAGTCATTTTCGTCAACAAAAAAAAAAAAATCGATTTTCAGAAAAACGCAATGTGATAATGCAGAGTACTCTATTCATGCTACTATTACTCATGCCTCCGAACACTTGTGCTATTTTCCAGCAATTTTTCTGTAAATTCCTACGAGAAAAAAAAATATATTATTGATATATAATTGTTTTAAATAAAAGTCGGCATGGGTAGAAGTATAGGCAGCGCATGTTTATTTAGATTCAGCATGCTCGAAATCTCTAAAGATCTTTAACAAAACTTTCCCCTAGGTAAGTGTTTGGAGAAAACCTAATGATTTTACACGAAAAATGTGTTCTACGTTTTTCTTAGAATCATCGTTCTCAACGAGACATTTCGAAGTTCTAAATCTAAGCGATGAAGAGCTCAAAGATGTCTTAATTTTCTTTTTGAAATATAGTGAGTTCTTTGAAAAGTTTTTATAGTCTGTTTTTTTAAAGTTTCTGACTTTTCTCGTCTGCTATTTTTCTGTAAAATAAAATATTGAAAATACACTCAATCTGAGCATTCCAACATGTTTCCTAACGTAGAATCTTGAAACTACGAAATGCTCTAGCGTGACCTGTATTTGGGCAACATCTTATGACCGTTGATAAATGACGTCTTACAAATTTTATCTTAACTATATTCATCAACCAATCCAATATTTCCTGAAAACGTCAGTCCTATCGGATGCATCCTTTTTTGAGAAGGGGACATTGAATCATCAACTATATTAATCATGCGTATGAATGAAATGATAAACTCGCCTGATGATTGATAGTTTGTTCTACAGAGTTATTATAATTATATTGTGTTCGCTTATTTCCATCATTCTTATTACTATTATCGTAATGACATAATTTTTTCCGTAACGAATCGATAACATGTTGAGGAAATTGATGTTTATTTTCTTCAATAAACTTTAATACGTATAAATCGGCATCAATTATAATAAAACGATGTTTAAAAAATTCGACAATGGCATCAATATAAAAGTCATGTGGACCATAATAACATGGTGCATCAGGATGACTACCTGATAGAAAAAATACATAACAGATTTGATATAGACTGAAACATTAATATTCTGTTTTAGAAAGATATACCATTATTTCAATAGTAATTTCCCTGCTACGAAAGAAGCTTTTTTTAGGGACATGAGTAACTCAACATATTGCTGATGATATAGTTTATGCACAAAATTGTCGAGTACGAATCAGGATCGATGATACAATAGTCAAATTCGAGTCTGGTTAAGATACAAAATTCATTTTCATGCAAATCTTTACTGTTTACAACATATTGATTTTCTTCTTATCATATTTTCTAAGAATAGTTTTTTTTCTTAAAGTTTAAACTTCGTCTATCGTGTACAACTCGATAAGATATGGTGTTTAGCTTATTTAATGTGGTTTCGAAAACGATGATTCATATTGTGGTATAAAGTATTATACTGAAGTAAAAATAAAGGATCTAAAAATTTTTGTAAATAATCTACACATACTTTGTAATTTCAAAATCTCAATACAGAATCTGTACGTAGAATGTAGACACAGTTTGTTTTTTAATTTCTGAAACGTAAGAATCTGTTAATATTTTGTAAAATTCTATACAAATTTTCTATAGGTTCCAAAGTATTTTCTGCTACAAATTCTGTCTAGGGTGCACTAAATCTGCAAACTTTTGTTTTAGATTAGATTCAGATCTTATACACGAAAAGTTTCTTTAAATCTCACTAGTAGCTTATTGAACGTACCTGGTTTAGGTATTCGTACTCTTTCTAGAAATTTTCTACTCAATACACTGTGTCCATCTAATGGTCTCTCATAAACAGATATTTGATCATCAGCTACGCGATACGAGATAATAAAACGTCGTCGACGATCTTCTTCACGTGGAGTATCCTACAAAAAAATGTATTATTGAGAAAGTGATGTTAGAACAGAAATTTGGTAATCTGTTACTGTACCATCATTGCTTCATATCTTAATACTCTATTTTCGTTTTCCATCAATTTAATTTGATCTCGTTTAATCGGTTTTGGTACTAGATGTTTGACGTTTTGAATAGTATCTTCCGGTTTTCCAAACATATTATGTGGAGGAATCGGCTAAAATTAACAAACATTATTCTATGCTGTTTTGTAAAACAAAAATAGATACTATACCGGTAATTTAATGCGTTTATGAAATTTTTTTAAATCAACTTCGATCGGTGTAAAATCAAACATTTGAAAATTTTGATGATAAAAACTTTTTGTATATATATCACAATTGTAAAGAAAAAATAGACGATTAAAAATGTTTATATTTTTACCAAGACAAAAATCTTTAGGTATCAAATAACAAATTTTCTTCTTTTCTTTTGAATTTACAAATAAATTCACATAGGAATCTAGACACACATTCAATTATAATTACCTCATATATTTGAACATGAACTTACTTATATTGTATGCCGAATCTTTGGGAATAATTTGTCTATTGAGATAGACTGGATATGGATCATAACCGTCATTTTCTTCATGAATTTCTCTAATTTCTACAGTATTATCAATCAAGTAAAACTAGAGAGGGAGAGAGAGAGAGAGACCCCTAGACAAAAATTTTTTTGATAAAGCCGATAAGATTCTTATCGGAATCTTATCAGTTTTTTTATATAAGATTGTTTAAGATTTTCCATCAACAGTCATAAGTGTCTTATAAGAACCTTATAAGATTTTCATAAGAGGTTCATAAGAAATTCATATGAAGAACCAAAAATTCTTATGTTATTCTTAATTATCAGATGGCAGCTTATGAGTTCGTTCTGCTGATTTCTGTTATGATTTAGTTGCTTCTATTGCCAAGAAAACTTCATAAGAATTTTTGGTAGTTCTTATGAATTTCTTACGAACCTCTTGTGAAAATCATATAAGATTCTTATAAGATACTTACGACTGTCGATGAGAAATTTTAAATAATCTTATATAAAAAATTGATAAGATTCTGATAAGAATCTTGTAAGACACTGGTAAGAGACTTAGACGTTTAATTCTTATATAAGAATCGATGTCTAGGAAGAGAACAAGAGTTATGTTACACGAATATATCTAGTCACGATAATACTTACATGTATAATAAATTTTCTCAAATCTCCATATAATTGATCTCTCTCATCTAGTACGGCAAAAAATCGTAAAATTTTTCGATCCAATTGATTAAATTGTTTATTTCCAATTTCTGTTTGTATAAACATATTTGGTAATATTTCTTGTAAATCTGAATGACCATGTGTTTTTTCTTTCTCATGTTGATCAATCATTTTCTGAGTGTATGGATCTACAGGTAATAATTCAGAACAATTTAACACGATACCCTCACTTTCAAGCCATTCCTACATCAAAGAATATAACTTTTTAGCATATTTATATAGAAAAAAACTAGAAAAGTACCTTTGTGAATTTATCACAGTCACATATACGATAAACTGTACCATAAACAGCTACATTTTGTGATAGATTTAAATCACGCCAGTTATACGTTTCGTGTTGATCAGTTTTTGGAAAACGATGCCGACGAACACGCATACCCTACAACATGAGAAGTTATGTATAAAAATTTGTTAGATATTTACTGCAAATTCCTCACTTGCCACAATGCACTATTCTTATAGGGTATCTCGTAAATTGCCATTGAATCATCTTCTAAATAATAGTAGATAATTACACGACGTACACGATAATATTCTAATGGACTCTCATAAATTGTCTGTTTGAAGTAACCGTAAAATCGTAGAACCTAAATAGAAAAAATAACCAACAATCTTACAAGCACAAACAGACAAACGATAAAACTTGACCTTTTTATCATAGAAGACGGTGGCAGGTACAAATTTATCTGGTACTTTTACTTTGGCTTTACCATAAATCAACTCGGGACTAAAATTGTCTAATAGTTGTTGTTCTTCTTCGGTTAAACGTAGTCCAGATTTGTAAATGTGATCGATGCCCACACAAGGATATTTTTGAAGAGCATAACCATTTTTAAAATAGTGTGTTTGAGGAATATAAAAGTTGGTACACTGAAACGAGAAAAAGGCCTGATATATAACAGTCGTGTATGCTTTTAAGAAAAAAGAGATGGATGTTGAACGAATTTTTCCTCCCTTTTGGTGTTTCTATGATTTTTTTGACTTCTAAAGAAGATCCATAAGAGCGAAAATAGATTGTTGAGTAAAAAGCTGGAAAAGTAAGTGTTGATAAGTGATGTGATAGAAATTCTGAACAATAAATTAATAAATGCACAAGAAGTACGTTTAGAAAGATGTGAGATCATTGCTGAAATAATTGGAAAAAAATGATTTAATTCTTTTTGTTTTGTCTTTGGCATCTATGCACCAATATCAGTTTTATGTACCGCTAAATCTTTGAATCTATTGCCAGACACAAATGCAAATCCATCCATACGATACTTCCAGTTAACGATTTATGATTTTAAGCATTCTTTTGATGTTCTTGAAGAAAAGTAATGCATTTTTTTCGTGATAATTTAATAAGTAATGTATATATGATTCATCGCTGTTTGACCGATAGATAATCAGCTAATGGGATAGCGTAGCGCCAATATTTGAAAACAGCGTTGAACAGTTAATCTTTAAATCTTATCTCCTCAGTATTTCACTCTTCGCACGCCAACAGTCAGAGCAATATCTACGGACGTGCAAAATCGAAATACATTAGCACTTTGGGTATCATCTTCATTTTATAATCAAAACTGCACAACAAAATACTCGCCCTTAAACTGTTCCCTGCCTTATTCCATTGATATTATACACCATTTGATAGATCTCATCAAGACAGATCAAATGATGTATTTATTATTGATATAAAAAGGCTATTGGGGTTCTAAGGTCGTGAAAATCATATTTTCACTTCGTCTGTTCCAAGCAGTCATTTCAAATCTATAACGTAGAATCTAAAACTGAAGATGCAGTTCAGTTTTGCGTAAGATGAAGATTTTCGCAACATCAATTAAAGAATAATAGAGATATTCAAAAAAGTAAACTAAAAACTCTGTGTTATGTTTTCAGAATTTTCTATTTAAAAAGTTAGATTGATATTGTTCTACGAAGATAGAAGCTAGGCTAGAAACTTTTTTACCAAAACGTTATATCCTTGAAATTTAATCCAACTCTAGTCATAGATGACATCTATCAAATATCGTCCTAGAGAAAATCTCGTTGTGTTTGTAATTGAGGTACTCAATAAAATTTAAGGTTAACAACCTACCGTAATCCAAGGCTTCATTCAGAAAGTTCACCGTTTTCTCACAAAATGCGGTAGACATTAACCTAATATATATATTAAAATTACAGAGAAACGCAAGTTTATTATTTGTTAGACAACACTGAAATCGATAAATTTCAAAACAGTTTGTGTCAGTAGTTGATAATCATAAGGTCACGTGGGAATAAACAATAAGCATAGAGGAATAAAACGGATAAAAAACTATTCAGATTGATTTAGTAGAATCCATTCTATAAGCAAAAATACTGTTTCGAAGTCACTAATATATATGAGTCAATTGCAACTTTTTTGTACAATTGATAAAAGAAAATGAAAGTGATCCTGTTGAAAATCTAAAAGGTGCATTTTGTTGCCCATCATTCACTGAGTCTGTGGTAAAAATTTCCCGACTAC
>CAJNOQ010004013.1:0-18537 GCA_905250885.1 Didymodactylos carnosus
ATTCTTTTAACAAATGCATTTTGTAGAGCAAACATTTTTCTACAAAATTAGATGTTTTACAGCTCTGAGAGAATCGTGATAACTGATTTATAGCAATTCTCCCGGATGCCCCAACACCAGTTAAAAATTGGTGCATGTCTAGTCAAGACCAGTTAAATCCATTCTTCTGAAGGTGATAGAGTCGCAATTAAGTTCAAAACTTGTGCTAAACTTGATAGGCCAATATACATTGGAGCATTATTGACAGGGTCAGCATTGCAATCCCCAGCAACTAAAAGAGCTTCATATGACGAAGACAAGTGTGGCATGAAAAAAGATTTAAATTTCGAAAAACAATTTATGTTCTGAGGCTTGGAGAGGGGGATGGATGGTAAGAATTGCAAACAATAAAAGTACGACTGTCCACACTAATAGACAATATTATAGATCTGGGAGTTAGGATCTGACGCAAGGCATACAATATGAGGTTTTGTGGATAATATTGTATGTTCGAGAATAGTAATGCGTGATGAGACACTCTGAATATTGTGATTAAGCACAGTGAATTTCACTTTAACTAAAATAGGCAAAAAACAGTCGGACGCCATACTGATGCTCAGGGCGTCGTATTACCAAAAACTTAAGTCTAGCTTAAGGGGGTAACCACCTACAAACCTGGTCTCAAATCATACCAGTTTGTAGAGTGCGTTGAGTATTATGTATCTTCAAGAAATTTCGGTGGTTCTATGAATATTAGTGAAGTTATGAATTTTTTAACGTTGGACTTTGGTCAAAATTTTCGGTCTAGCGTCTGATTTTCGATATTTCATAAGTCTTTCAGGAATAATGATAAAAATTTCGTTCAAGTATATTTAGATGCGTAATTACTCATAGTTATTATGTGTGTAAAAAGGAAGAAAAAATTTCTATCTAACAGACTTTTTCTAAATTTTTTCTCTAAAACTGATGTCAGTTCGCTGTAGTTTGGTCGTTTGCATTCTATTTTCCTTCAACCTCTTTCGTTCATATACAACCAATAATATATCATTTGAATCAGCTACCCAAGGGCTACAAAATTCTGTACTTTGTGTTTTTAATTTGTCATGGATATGGGGCTGTTTCGAAATTTTTTCACATATGGGCTTTTATACGAATTAAACGACCATATATTATTAAAAAGAATGCCGGTGGCTATTTCTTTAATAACTTTTGAACACTGCACTTTGAAGGCTTGCGGTTTTCAGCATTGTATAGACGAGCCAATTAGCTACAAACCGAGATAAAAATATCTCGGAAAATACCACATGCAGGTGGTATACCGTATTAGACTTTGAAAGAGTAGGTCGTGGTTCCAAGCTCTCCCAGAATGATCTCTGTGTTTCTCATATAAGTATGATAGCTTAAGATGTCCTCTACAAAATGGAAACTAAGCGATCTCTTAATCTTTGGTGGTTCAGGTGCGGCATCGGATTTTCTGGAAGCTTCAGCATCGGTATTTCCTTAGGCGTGGTAATCTCGAAAATGAATGGAAACATGGGTTATCCATCACGCTGAGTCTCGTGGCAATGTTTTTTTTTCGGAAAAAATTCCAAAATTTGGTGAAAATCTATATTAGGTGAAATCGCACCTGTATGGAAATTCGATTTTTTTCATTACCTCGTACACGAACTTATGAGCAGATTTTAAAAACAGTAGGTGCGTTAAAGTGACCTGTTTACTCATAAGAACGAGAGACATGGCTCATGCGAATGTGTTTAAATGTCAACAACTCTTCAACTAACAATAAAAACGATGTATACTTGAGTGATTTACCAAAAGTTTTTTAGCTGACAAGATGAACATATGGGCATAGTTTAAATCAAACAAATCAGTTGCTCTCATGAACTAACAAAGCTATTTTTGTGAAACTCCTCGTCTTACAAAGTAGAGGGGGTTTCAGTTTATACTCAAAAACCAGGCGAATACTAGTTATTTTGGTTCCCCCGCCATCCTCCTGCTTACACGCACTTAAAGAGTACCCTTACACGATCTTAAAATGACCTTTACGCGATCTGAAACAGACCCTTACACGATCTGAAGAGGTTTACGTGACTGACTATGGTACCTTTACACGATCTTAAAGTGACCATTACGCCATCTTAAGGTTATGCACATCTTTTAGAGACATTGAGTTGTATGTACACCATCTGAAGACTGACTTTACATGATTTTACAGTGCTTTTACGCGACGTTATATCGCTCTTTGCCTTATCTTTACTCTCTATGGGTTTTTGATTGTATGTTAAATCTGACTTTAGTTGCTGGTGCCTCTGCGTTTATGTTTCAGTTTTCTACTATGGTTACATGAGGATACATTTTTTTCTCGTTGGAGTTTTTTTTTAAGTTTTTTGCTCTCAGACAGTGCATATGCCAGATTACCATGAGAGAAAGTTTATTCTGGACCAGTAATGTAGATCCGAAAATAAGTCACACAGTTCGAGTACGATGCGACCATGGATACTCCTAATAATAATAGCTTTTTATGAAATTCTTCATGTCATACCGAGAAGAAAGATTTTCAGTTTATACTCCAAAGCCCGGAGTATTTATCTTAATTTTTACCCATAATCCCCTTGCTTCCACGATCCTAAACCTAAATATGAACTTACATTTTCTTAAAGTGGCCCCTATCAGACCTTAAAAAGCCTTTACGTGCTCTGAAAAGTTTTACGCGACTGACGATGATACCTTTACGTGATTTTAAAAATACCTTTACACGAACTGAAAAGAGACTTTATTTATTCTATAACGGTATAATTATGAGTTTCACATTTTAGCACCGATAGGTGCTACCTTACCAAGGTTTTTTGATAATTTTCAGACATCTTACTAAAATTATTCTCTAAAGAAGGTTTAAGTCTAATTGAAAAAGTTACTCCAATTTTTCCCCATATGACAGAAATATTTAGAAAATCATGGATTTTTGGTGAGTTTGCCACTCCGTCTGAAAAAACACTGAATATATTTGATGTAGAAGGTTCCATTTTATATTCTCACAGTTGACATATAGTGCAACTCACCTATCTGTTTAGATTACATACCGAATTTTTGATTGATTTCTCTCTGGAAGAAGTGTCTTAACAACTGCTATCTTAATCAAAATAGAAACACTACTATACCGTTTAAGAGTTAGGTACAATTTTATAATTTAATACAAGGCAGACAACAAAAATGAGAATTTATCGTACGGTTATGTGTGCGTCAATGTAATACGTATTTATTTTTTACGGAATGAATTAAATACATAAAAAAATAAATACATTTAATACTGCATCTGATATTTCGAAAAATACACAATAAAAATAAAATTTCGTTTTGAGATTCAACACTGTTTGATTTGAGAATATTTTGATTTTCCGCTCTTTCATTACACTTTTAATAATTCTAAATTAATAAAAAAGAATTAATAACCGGATACTATAATGCAAGCAATGACTCACTTTTTTCATTAATCTTTTTAATAGAGCTTGAATATGTGATCTTTTATTTGACATTTGACTGTTTAATGTAAAATCTACTCGTTGTGCTTCAACATCTTTGCCGTTTTGTACATCAACATACTTTATACTTGTTTCATAGCCTGATTTCTTTACTAGTATGGCATATGAACCATCGGTTAATAATCTCCAATAATCACCATTTTTAGCTAAAAAAATGCCAACAAGGTTACTTCAGAGAAACACGCTATAAACACGATAAGAAACTGAACACCTTACCAGAGGTCACGTCATGATCAATATATTTCCAATGACCATTAACTAATTGAAAAACTTTTATTGTAGCATTATAAATTGGCTCATTATCTTCATCATTGATCAAACCTTTGATTCCAAGATGGGTCTATTTACAGAGAAAACATATGTTGAATATGAAACCTATGCGTTTAAATTACTTACTTGCCACATAAAATTAATTAATGCATCTTTATTATCATCCCATAAGCCTGCTAGATGTTTTCCCGGAGGAAATTTTCTGCAACCAAGTTCAAGAGTTAACTCAAAACAATTACTTGCCAAATAATTAAAATCTTGCATTCCTATTACATAAATAATAACAAAAAATATTTTTCAAAGTAGAACAACTATTATTCGTTAACACACCACCGCAAACAGGATACCAATTTGCACCGTTCGTTATTCCATCTTGAAATAAATCAGTTGCACACGGTTTTGCCGATTTGGCCATTTTTGAATGAGAGTAAGAATACGATTCAGCCAATTGTCTAAAAAAAGATGAAAAAATTAAATTGATCAGTAATACGTAATTTGTTCTTGTTATGCATACTGAAATAATGGATCATCGGGTGATGGTGAATACGTTTTCACATGTAATTCACTATCATCATACGGATAATTTGCCACTAGATCACCGTTATGTAAATTCGCTGATAATACAAATGATGATTGCATAATCCAAAATGCAACGGTTACTGTTTCTATTTGATACTAGAACAAAGAGAAAAAAGGAAAGAAAATGGAAAAAAATTTGACTCGATATTCTTATCACAAGAGAAAATTATTAAACCTACTGGATTATCGTGACAGTCACTACCAGTTGTTAATGCAATAAATGTCTCAATATTCAAATGATTATTTCGATGATTAGCAAGATGATTATATTCATATATAACTTCATCAAGATTTGGAAAATTTCTGTTAAGATCAATACCATTCGCATTTGCACGGCCAGCGGTCCAATCAGTAGTTCCTTCTTCCTGAAAAAACAAAAAAACAAAAAACTTTTTAGATTTAGTCTCATATTTTCAATGAATGCTGATAACGCATTTATAGTTGACAGAAGTAATAGATAGATAAGTGTGCTTACTGGATCTCATTTCAAAACATTTTCTCTCATTATTAATGTATGCATGATCTCCTTATGTGTAAAGATAGAAAATCTAATAAAAAGGTAAATAATTATCATACTTTTAACATTGTTTTGATATCCGGAAAGTTTTGTTGTCCAGTTGTATTCCAAGCATTAGCAGCAGCTATTTCCCATCCATCAGGATTCATAGAAGGCATCAAATGTATTCTCGTATTATCCACTAATTTTTTTATATTTTCATTATTATTAAATTTATATTCATTACATAAATATTCGGCTAAATTTAATAATAATTCTCTACCAACTACTTCATTTCCATGCATATTTCCAATATATTTAAATTCTGGTTCAAGAGGTTCATGTTCAGTTGGATTATCTGAGAAAACAATAACACGTAATGGCCTTTCTTGTACACTTTTTAATGGTAAATCATAAATATATGTTATTTCTGGACATCGTTCATGTACATTTTGTAAAATGGAAAACATTTCTTTGGTATTGTGATGATTACCATTATCGATTTCCACTTGATCTTTAGAATAAATAAGTTCAAAAATATTAAAAATAAATAAAAAATAAATACACAACGGTGTCATGAGTATTTTAATCATATTAATTAATTAGAAAAATATAGCGTATTGTTTTTTTGATCGAACATACATATAAAAATCAAGATCTTTCACATTAATCTAAAAAACAAAATAATAATATTACTTTACGAAAATCAAGTAATAAGAATTTTAATGTAAATCTGACTTTCTATATTTTACTCTATTTTATGTCACACAATTACCAACTAATTTTACGAAAATTACATCGTTACATTCACCATTATTATTGTATTTTCTCCTTTAAATGTATCGTACCCAGAAGCAGTTTTTATCGGGAAAAAAAAATAGAGTAATCGATGAGTCATTCAAAGTTTCCAGACAAATACCTAGTTAACATAAAAATAATTACGCTTTTTACTGCAAAATGCTCATATATGTACGACAGTAACTTTAACAAATATGTGGTTATTTATCCTAAACAAAAATTTCATATTACATGGAAACTCTCGATTAATACGACTCACATAACATCCTCTATCTTGTTGTATAAAAAAATAGTCTATTCTGTTCAGGTTTTCTAACGCACGCTAAAAAAGAAAAGAAAAATAAAACTATTGTATTGAACTCATAATTATTTTTCTATACTAAATACGGAAAGAAAAGTTTCTTCTTTTTCTTTTTTGCTTTCTATATACACACACAACGAATGTTGGTCAAAAAAAACAAAACTAACAGGAATATAAGAAATTGCTGACTAGCAGTTCAACATGCAATATAAATATACTCAAGTTACGAAAAAATATAATGTTGTATTTTACTAGATAATTTATTTAGCAGTTTTTTTTTTTCTAAAAATAGAAATTTATGTAAACAAAAGATTGAATATCGATAAGACAATCATTGTTCATCGTAAATATTTCGTATTTATTTATGTGAAAAAGAAACAGATATTCTATATGACATATACAGAAGACAAATGAGGATCTTTACATACTTTTAGTAGTACTATACGAAATACATGGTCAGATCCTGTATGGATGCATCACTTAACTGATGATATAGAATATTTGAATCAATTTATGTTCGTTAGTTTATGACAAATAAATTTTCAAGATAAGAACTACGAGGAGCATTTAGAATATCTTCAAAAAATACTGTGGAAAAACTTGCTTAATACCTTCCATATACACACAGTAAAAAAAAACAAAAAATGTGCTTTGTAATACTGATTGTCTCCCATAGTGATATTTTCCAGTATATTGATTTCTGACGAAGGAAGAATCTTCTACGTTTTTATCTAACGTTATTGGTGTACGGTACTGACAAGTGTAAGTTTTAATAGTCCAATAGTTTCGCTACAGTTGATGAGCTTAGTTGATTTCTCAAATTGTACTTGATACTTAAACTTGAACTTTATTTCGTGTGTAGAAAATAATCTTTCAGAAAATCCTATACACATAGGTAAGCACAAAAAGCCAGAGGCTTGTAAAAAAGTACCACCTGTACGGAAAAGGCGAAAACATCCGTTTGAAGAGCAGTAGAAGACATAAAAAAGAAAAAAACAAAAGAAAAAGAAAAACAAACTACTATGCTAGAAGTAACCATGTTCAAAGCAGTAAGACAGAAACCAAAGATTACTCAAATGTGCAGATGGATTCGCAGTGCTCTTTTGAAAAAAGTGACTGTTCTTGCGGTCACTACTTGATCTGGCAAAGAGTTCCAGTCGATTGCTGTTCGATAAAAAAATGAAGAGGCTATATGTTCTTTGGAAACTGTCGGAGTTTCAACCTGCATACTATTCTGTCGATCAACGTTAAATCGATCTGATCTCCGAGCAGTTACCGGTTTTATATAAGGAGGAGTGAAAATGGAGAGAGGAGAAATAGCATTTTTTACTTTAAAAAAATGTAGCAGCCTAAAATATTTTCTCCTTATCCTTAAATCTGGAAGTTTCAATTTACTAACCAAAGATGTTGCAGATCCATCGAATTTCTTAGATATCATTCGTGCCGCTAATCTAGTGACTTTTTCAAGCTCACCTCCATGCCATTTACTATCATAGACAACGCTACCATAGTCCAGTTTACTTAGAATACCTGATTTAAAAATCGCTAACCGAATCATCACTGGTGCTTCTCTAAACGTTCTCATCGAGCATAACGTTCTCATCGAGCATAACAACGAGCAGTCGTCGGCAAAAAAGAATGGATAAAGCTGGCAACGCTGTTACCACTGGAAGATCGTTTATAAAGATCAGAAACAGTAGCGGCCCCAAAATAGAGCCTTGTGGGACTCCAGATGGAACCTCTACTGTTTCCGAAAGCGATCCGCCTATCCGAACTCTTTGCCTCCGATCTAACAAATAACTCTTAAACTATTTATATGGTGCTTCTTTCACACCCAACGAGGAAAGCTTCGTAAGCAAGATTTGGTGAGAAACACGATCGAAAGCTTTCTCAAAATCCAATAAGACCATGATGGAATCAGTTCCATTTTCTAGATTTTTATAAACGTTATGAGTTAAAAAGAGAAGAGCATCTGTTGTGGAACAATTTTTGCGGAAACCGAATTGAAAATTTGAAAAAAAGTGATGTTTATTTAGGTATGCTATCAGCTGATCGTAAATAAAATGTTCCAGCAGTTTACCAAGGATAGAAAGTAATGATACTGGCCGGTATTTATCAATTAACGCCTTTGGGCCTTTCTTATGGATTGGAATAACATCAGCTAAGTTCCATGCCGAGGGATGAGCATCATTACGGATAGAGAGAGTAAAGATATGATAAATGGCATCAAGGAGCTCGAGGCAACATTCCTTAAGAAACTTCACAGTAACACCATCCTGTCCCGCAGCAATATCATTTCTCAGCTCACTTATTGCCTTAAATATCTGATCTTCTGAGGGCGGAATTAGTGTAAAAACATCATTTATTTCAATTTTTGGTTTAACCGTTGGCCCTTGTTTTGGCACAAAACATTTTGAAAAATACTCATTGAAAAGCTCAGCTTTTTCATTGTTTGAAGAAGCGTTTCTATTTTCAAAAAACATATTCGCCAGTAACTCGTTACCACCTTCATTAGCTCGAGAAATACCTTTCCAAAACGTCTGGGATGACTTGCATTCTGCGGCTAACTTACAAAAATATTCTGGCTTACACCTTCTGAATTTCTCAGTTGCGTTATTCCTTAACGAGTGTAATTTTATAACGTTAAAAACAGCTGCATTTTGCTTAACCTTCAAAAACTGAATATCATGTTGACGCCTTAATCTGTAATAATGTTTACCCGTGCGGAAAAAGAGGACTTGTCTTTTCTTTCTAACTTTTACGGGAACAAATTTATTCACACCGTTGTTTACTGCGTTTTGAAAAAACTTAAGAGCCTCGTGTACGTTATCCTGATCTGTAACATCTTTGCTACACAAGCGCAAAGATTCTTTTAAGCCTTCTCAATCACAGTCTCGGAAATCTCACACCGTATCGTGATTTTTGCTTCCCGAAATGGAGATAGATGGAAATTTGGAAAATAGATTTCCATCATAAGACTTTCCCAGTGCATCAAACAATCGGAAATCTGGTGGTAGCCAAGCAGAAGGATAAAAAATGTTATCTAAAGATGTTCCCTTTCGTGTAGTAGAGCCGATTGTTGACAAAGAAAGATGGAAAAGTGCAGTCAGTTCGCAAAGCTCACCATATAAGTTTGGGTGAAGGACAGGGTCTAAGTTGAAATCCCCAGCCATAATAAGTTGACTGTGCCCTCCTACTACATGTTTTAGCAAAAAAACAGAAAGTTTTTCATAATAATCCTTATCTGCTAATGGCTTTCTATAACAACAGCACAGAAAAAGCTCAACAGATTGAATTGTAAGTTTTACAAGTAAACATTCAAGATCAGCACAGTAAGAAACAAATAAGAAACGAATAGAGTTCGATATGAATATGGCTAGTCCTCCTCTTGGATTTTTTAAGACAAAATCCTCTTAAAGACTAAAGGTAAACATTACGTTGTTATTAATAAATCAATGTTTCAAAAATGAGAAAAGACATGTATCAAAAAGTCAAGTATTAAAACTACAATTTAAAGATGAAGATTTTGTAAATATATGTTTATAATTTAATTATATATAATGACATTTTCAGTGGTACATCAATAGAAATGTTGAGGAAACATCACATTTTCTTTTTATCTCTAATTTAAATAAAATGAAAAATACAACAAAAAAATACAAAACAAAAGACTAACAAATGTGAACGAAATGACAGACAAATAAACAAAATTTCGGGATTCTTTTTGTACATAAAATAAATAAGGCATACAATGCTTAACATAGAAAGCAAATAAAAAAAAATACATACATGGGTATCTGAAAAAATTAAAGATCGTTCAATGTCGTTATTGCACTCATATGATAAATAATCGATTGTTGAATAACTGGTTTCAATAGACAATATGCATCATGTGCATAAGTCAATGAACTTGTAGATTGTATGAATAAATCTGTAATTAATTGATGTTTATAATCGACAGCACAACGAACAGGTGTTTCACTATTTTTTATTGAATTTGAAGGAACATTATTAATATGTTTCATATGTTTAGCAAATAAAATAGGAATTCCAGATAACATATTTGTGAAGTCAATTTGTTGTTTTTGAAAGAGTTTCAACAGTTCAACATCAACAGAAAATGCTGTTAAACTTTTGCAACCCATTAAAAATAATTCAGCTGTTTTACGATAATACTCAACAATATGAGAACATAATATTGCTAAACAATCTATTGCTTCGTCATGTAATGTCTAAATAAAACAAATGTACCAATAAAATTGAGATAAAATTAAAGAAAAAGATTGTATTATTTTAATATTTTTTAATTCAAAATAAAATAAATAATTAACGCAGACTGATTTAACTATAAATTTATACTGTTAGAAAAAATATTCTGTTTCGCAGCACAATCGTCTTAAACTGTTCCTATGTCCTCACTTTTAGAAAAAAAAATTGTATGCTCACTTTTTGATCCAACGCTGTATCCATCCAATCCCATTCTTTTATAAATTCATGTGCTGATTGATAAACTTCCAACACTTTATCCATCGATACTGTAGAACGTAATTGTGTTTGATATGTTGTAAATTTGAATGATAAATCATCTATATTAGGAATTTGATTTTCAATATTGTTCATCGCTTCATTGTTGCTTGAATCATCTTCCCGTTTATCGTTTTCCATGTCGAAATAGACGGCTATTTTTTCCAATAATTCGTTATTACGATAATCAAATGTTTGTACTTTAATCGATGCTTGAGATGATAGTGATTCCAATGCTTCTAAATGTGTCAAACCTTAAAATGAACAAATACGATTAAAAATAATTATTTCTTATCGGAGTCGAAACATCTCATTTTCCATCAGAATAATCAAAACCATTCAAAAAGTCTAAAAAACTTTACCTTGATTTTTTTCAAATAAACGAGTAAACGTTATACTATTATGGTTGGATTTTGATAAATCATTATTATCACCTTGTTGCTGTGTTTCACGAATTATCTAAAAAAAGGATGGAAAAACATACGTTCATTTTTTTTACATAAATGTAATATCTTTTTTTAAATCATACTTCAGATAGCGTCACGGAATCTTGTTGTCCTCCCTTTAATAAATGTCTTGTCCCCTTTAATTCTGGATCAACTTCGTTAATAGCTTCAAATGTTTTTTTACCCACAGTTTCCAACACATCTAAACTTCCCGAAACAATCTGCATACCCTATAATACGAAATACAACGATAAACCATTTTTAACATAATTTTATTCAAAAAAAACATACAGTTGTTGTGATTTTGTCAATACTTAAAGAACTTAGCCAACCACCTTGATTTGTGACTGAATCTTGTTGGTTTTGTTGTGCATCTGGTTCTAAACAAAAAGCCTGAATGAAATAATCTGAAATTAGAGTTGGAAAAGTGCTTACCTTCTGTTTCACTATCTGATGTTTCGCCTTTAATTTTGAAAGCCATTCGATTCATTTCTGCCAATTGCTCCGGATCAGGTGCCCCTAGACTACTTTCAACAGATTCAATAACAGCACTAAAGCCCTCACCTACAAAAAACAAGGTGATAAAAAAAATTCAAGCAATTTCTTTATTTACTTACTAACACTACTTTTCAATGTATTTACTGTCGATTTTGCATTCGAAAGAAAAGATCCAATATTTGACCATGATTGACCCCAGCTGGGCTACGAAAAACAAACAAACAGTAACTTCTGAACCAAATAATGATAACAGATTACTCACAGTTCTAGTTGGTGACTGCTCCGATAGATGATCGAGAAGACGGCGAGCTTCGTGAACATTGTGATGTTTTTTAATGTTGTTAGTACTTTTGTCATCTCTTGCTGTTGTTTCACGAGAAGGACGTGTTGTAACTTTGTTTGATTCGCTGTCGTCATTATTTGGATCACATCTATTTTTTCGATATTTTTTTCGTTGTTGGTAATTTAAGTAGCGATCACTCGATTTTTCCTCTAATGATGAGCTATCATTATCTGAATGGGCAGATGACGATGGCGGCGAAGATGAGTCTTGATATTGAGGATCTTTCTTTAGTGACACACTGTTTAGCCTATCATTAGTCTTTTGATTTATTCCGGTTTTTGTGTCGAATGTTGGCCAGATAGACCAATCTTTCGTGCTAGCAGAAGCTACATTTTTCTTTTCGGTATCTGATAGCGGTGTTTGCTTTATAATGTCTTTTTGTATTTGAACAGAATTCAGATCATTAGTAATTTGTACTAAGCTCGTATTATTCTCACTGACTGCGCCGTTATGATTGACATTGATTTTCTTCTCGTTGTTATTATCTATTGAATTGGTCCATCCATTGTTGCTACCTTCGTCAGCACTTTCGAATTCTTCCTCACTTTTATCTGTACGATAGTTACGCATCTAAGACGAAAATCACATATTACAGCTGAAAAAAGACTGCGCCATTTAAGCAGAGCGGAATATTAAAATGGGAGAAATAAACGCACGAGTAGAAATGTAAAATGCATAAAGAAAATTTCGAGCTCAGAGCGAGAACGAGTAGAGATGTTGAACCTTAACAAGAAATGTACAGGTCATTAGACAGCTAGTCTGTAGAATTGATTGAAGCAATGATTCTTTCCACATATGCAATTTTTAAGTGTTTGAGGCTTGCTTACCAGGCAACGTAAAGAAAAGAGAATGATCATTTCAGCATCCATCTATTAAGACTGTCACTGAACTGTTCTTCATTAGAAATTTCAGAATTGATACTCCTGACTTCATGTCTAAAATGCCTGAGAAGAGCCTACGACTCTCACAGCAGAGAAAGGATGCGGATACAAAAGCACTATCTAAGTTAGACTTTTGATCTAAATGCAAATCGCACAAAGACATAAAATACATCGCTGATAACATGAAACGAAAATAAAACGTTTTCATTTATTATTTTGATTTCGTAAAATCAAGTTCAACACAAAGAACACGACATAGATCAAGGTCTTAGATAAAAACTTATTCAGTGTTTCCAACGAGCTTTTCCATGTTTTCTGTTCGTACTCTCTCTAAAAATAAAATCCGCATTAAAGAGTTTTGGTTTTCTTTAAATTTTTCTTAAACTCTATACTAAGCGTATATTTTTTTCCAGAACAAGGTAACCAAACAGACTAAAGCATATTTTTTGACACATTACATACTCATACAATTATTAGATATCAAAACATGACCTGAATGAATAAACGAGAAATCATTCAAAGTATCATTTTTACTGCCAATGAAAGTCCGATCCGCAGCCCTCGCCATGTACAACACTTGATTGTAACTACATCTACCTTATTCTTATTTGGCTTTATCTCTTCATTCCACAAATTACCATATATCAGAAAATACTTTATGTCATATCATTTTTGTAGCTGGATTCAGTTACAAGAATGACATAAAAAACGTGGAGAAACTCTGTGCATTTGGTCACTGTTTTTCTAGATTGAAAAATGACTTTTTATCCGCTTATTTTTTTAAAAAATTGCTAAGAATTTTATGGTAATACATGAATCTACATAGTACAAAAACCGCGAAGAATGGTTTACTTTATGTGGGTTTCAATCAAGATTCAGGTACACTATTTAATCACATAACATGGAAGTAGACACTGATAAAATTTGTTATTTTATCCTGTTCATCATCCTCACTACGCTCCTTTACGCCTTCATCGCTCTAAACATGTTCGCATTCCACCTCTTGTTAACGGTCTTACTTCACAAACAGTTTTCTCCTTTTTTTTTATAGAACTGTCACTGACTGGAATAAATTACCAGAATCAGTGATTTGTTTTTCGTCTTTATCATCATTTAAAAGAGCTCTATCTCTACATTCCTTACAGTAAAGTACAGCCATATTTCCAGTCAACTCATACCCCTGCTAACTTTTTCTTCTTTTAATTTTAATTTTCCTTTTCTTTTTAACTTTATTTTCATTTCTTTACTTGATCTGTTTCTACCCATTACTCTAGTTTTCTTTTATCAAATTGTCTTTGCTATTTTATTGACTCGAGTCATTGTTATTCAGGTCGGGAACCTTTGGTGGCTCTTTCTTTTCGTCAACAAATAAATATAATAAATATATATAATTTTAGGTTGTTTCGCATGTGGCTTAGAGAATGGTTTTCGCATTTATAATAGTGATCCACTCCGTCAAACTCAACGTCAAGATTTTCTAGATGGTGGTATTGGTCAGGTTGAAATGCTTTTCCGCTGCAACTATGTTAGTACAGAACTTATATAGTGTCTTATCATATGAGCATTCTGTGTATTTTGTTTGGTTCTAGGTAGCACTTGTCGGCGGTGGTAACACACCTAAATATTCTCCATCGAAAGGTAAACTACTGTGATATAATTCAATATTTGCTTATAAACACAACGATGATGATATTTTTCTAAATAAGTGAATATTTATTAATAATGATCATTCAAATCTACATTTTGATCTCTGAGTTGTGTAATTACAAGCAAAAAGAAACTTCCTATACTTAGGACTTGTATTTAGTGATGATTTGGGATGATTTAAAGAAGAAAATTGTTATTGAACTTGAATTTTCAACAGAAGTGAAAGCAGTACGATTACGTCGTGATAGGTAAGAATGAAGTAGAAAGAAGAAAGAGCTCAGTTTCAACTTTTCCTTTTTTTTAAGAATTATTGTTGTACTTAAAACGATGATTAAAGTTTATACTTTTACACAAAATCCTCAGCAATTACATGTCTTTGAGACTTGTACAAATCCTCATGGTATACTTATAGTATTGCTAGTGTATTTATTTATTTAGAATCATGTTTTTGATTTTTTAGGTTTGTGTGTTGTTTGTCCATCCGGTTCAAAATCTTATCTGGCCTTTCCGAGTCGTCATATAGGACGCATTTGTCTTATTGATTTAGCAAATACAGAAAAACCGGTTGTAGAAATAAATGCACATGAAGCATCAGTCATATGTATGTCACTGTTTTGTTTTCACTAAATCTGAAATATTTGTATCTTTTCTTCTTTTCTAGATATAGCAATGAATATGTCTGGTACTCGCTTAGCTACAGCATCGGAAAAGGTAAATGTTTTATTTCTACCATTTTAAAATGATCTAACATATTTTTCTTGTTTTTCGTTTGAAGGGCACACTTATAAGAATATTTGATACAGAGACAAGTCAGTTACTAAACGAATTACGACGTGGTGCTAATCATGCTACTATTCATTGGTAGGTTTACTATTAGAATTTTTCATTTTGATTTGTTTGAAAATTATTTAGCCTTTCAAATTTTAAAGACTATTTACATTTTTTTTTATTCTAAATCTAGTATTAATTTTAATCAAGATTCTACATTATTGTGTGTATCAAGTGATCATTCGACGGTGCATATATTTTATATTGAAGAACCTCATCGAAATAAATCACGACATTCAGGGTTGGTTAACCTAGGTTTAGAATATCTATCATTTATATTTGTCATTGCTACGTCTTTATTTTTAGTTTAACGAGTGCTGCTACATTTTTACCAAAATATTTCAGTTCTAAATGGAGTTCGTGTAAATTTCAATTGCCTTCGAATACATTAAGTATATGCGCATTTGGTCCCAATTCGGATGTAAATAAAACAGTTATAGGTAAGTGTTACCATCTTGTCCTTCCTCAATTAAACATTAAAAAAATTGTCTGAAATGGTTAGAAAACAAGGACATACTCACTAGGGATTGTGGGGGTGATTACCACCCCCTGCGTTCAGAAAATTTTCTATTCGTGTCTTTCGCTCTTCAA
The DNA here is from genome assembly GCA_905250885.1 of Didymodactylos carnosus. NCBI lineage: Eukaryota > Metazoa > Rotifera > Eurotatoria > Philodinida > Philodinidae > Didymodactylos > Didymodactylos carnosus. The sequence goes on from CAJNOQ010004013.1 coordinate 15,721, forward strand.
AAAACCATCATTTTTGGAACGAAAATTTTTTTTGTGCAAGACCACTCCCTGTTGTGAGATGCTAGGTATGCTACTGTAAGAAAATGCATTGAAAAACTGATTAAAAGATTTTTCATTAGTTTTGGCGTATATATTCTGAATCAGAAAGTTCAACATGATATATCCATGATTTTAATCCTTTTTTTGTTATAGCATTATGTTCTGATGGTAGTTACAGTCGATTTTTAATAACTCCAAAAGGCGAATGTATTCAAGATCAATATACACAATTTTTAGAAGTTGGTGAAGATGGTACTTGATGAAATTGATATGATGCGTTTTTTACTTTCTCTTCCATCTACTACAGTTCCATTTTATTTTAGTTATTTATTCATTTATTTGCTTACTATTTGCTAAAATAAATCGGTTCTTACCGATATCATATATGATCGTTGTGTGTTTTTGTTTTGTTTTTTTTGATTGTCATAAAGACACTTTACTTTTGATTGTTGATTCTTGTTGCCATTTGTTTATTTGCAATAAACTTTTCTACGCGACCGTGAATGTTATTATTTTTGTATTTTTTTTTGTCTTCCGATAATTCTATAAAATGATATATAGACTATTACCAAAAAAAAAGTAACATCCTGTACATGTAATGTATATTTTTTTTTGTACATTTCTATGATTTTTTATTTTATTTGATAAGTGTGGTTTTGAAACAAAAACAGACAAACTGTTCCAATTGTTATTACTTTTAGTGTGCTGAAAGAGAAAATTACAATACATTGTATGCAATAAGCAAAAATTTATAAATCAACTCTTGATAACTCAGCTGATGCTTCACAGAGAGCCAAAATCGCTCCCTCACATATCAGTTGTATATTCACGCATCTGATATATTTTTTGTCCACGATTACACCAAACATATTTTTAGACCTTAAAAAACCTTTTCAGTGCTCCTGGGAACAATTTTCGCATACAAAACTATTCTCTCGTTAGATGAACTTTCCTCAGAGCAAGCCTCAACTATTACATACCGTTCGATAGAGAATTGCACGAGCTACAAAATGCTATATCAAATATTAAGAAGAAAATGTAACTGGGTAGTCTAACATTCAAAATACATTTTAGCATCTCAGCAAAATCAGGTTGTGTGTATAAATATTCGAATAGCATTCTATTGATTTTTTTTTCATGGGTTGATAGTCCGGGATCTCCTCGTCAGAGTAGGACTTTAGCGAGACCTTGATTTTCGATAGCTTGGATTTTGTTTCGGAGCCAGTTTTACGAAAATTTGGATTTTCAGGCTGTTTTCACCTAATATTAAAAAGTACATTATTTACTCAAAAACCATCAGAACGAGTTCAAAACTTCAGAATGTAGAGTATTTAGACACTTCCATATCCTATTTATAGGAGATCTAGAGAGAGGTTTTACAAAACCCTAAGGTTTTCCGAAAGGATTTTTGGAAAACTCATTAATAAATATATTCTTTTTTCTTTTTCGATACTTTCGATCATCAAATCACGTTTAGCGAACAAAATTAACCATATCTTGAAGTTTTCAACTCGTGCTGATGTTTTTTCACTGAACAGTGAATTTTTTAATATTATAATAAAAGAGCCTGAAAACCCTAATTGTGGTAAAACTGGCTTTTCGCTAGATTTTTAACCCTTTTCTAAAAACAAATATTCCCACCAGACTCAATATGATCGATTACCTATAATCCATCAATTCCCAAGGCTATCACGAGTCACCGGTGCCAGTCCTGGAACACCTAGAAAATCCAATACAATCCTGCGCCATCGAAAGTCAGATACGTGTTTTGCTATTTACAAAATGTGATTGATATTTCACTCTAACGTAAGAAGATCCGATTCATCATTATATATATGGTTTGGGTTTGGATTTGGGACTATACTTGTGTGCGCACAGGCAATAAACTTGCACTAACAACAGAAAGATCCTATAGGAGTCACAACTTGCCGCAGAAAAAAGAATTGGGGTATGAAAACCACTTACAGACTGCTTCATACTATCCTGAGAAAATGTATTGATGCTATCATCATTAATGCCGATACCATCGCTCTCCAAATTTTCAACCACATGCCCAGTTTTCCGTCTCCATTTATCAAATCGTGTTCAACAGCCACTACAAGTACACTTACCTGGACAGACTGGTTTGAATGCACTCTAAAAAAAAGTCACAGATCAATAAACTACAATAAGAGAGTTTTTTGGACTAAAAAACTCTTTTATTATAGCTTATTAGGGCCTGTCCAGCTAACGATCACCTTCACTTAAGATCGTTCGAAAATTTTTCTTTAACTTTAAGACTTTGTGAAGCACATCGTCTAACGTAGTTTTTGAAGCTGATTTCGAATATCAACTTAAAATTTCCAAAAAATTAAATTTTGACCTAAAAAAAAATCCAAATTTTATTTTTAATTTCCTGACCTAGATATTTTCGCGAAAAAATTAGGAAAGAAACTTATTTTTGAGTTTAGGTGCTTTCCAAGAAAGTTGGTTTTTCGAAGACCGACCAAGTTTTAAAACGGTTTTTTCTCCAAGTCAAAACGATTTCAAAACGTTTTTCTACGGTGCATCGGAAAGATCAGATCAGATACTGTCTACTGCTATCGGAAATATTTTTCTACAACGACTTTTGTAGAGTTTAACCTTCTGATTTGAAAAAACCAAAAAAAGCTGTAAGTCCATAACGAGACGTAAGTCCGTAACGTTTTCGTTTTTGATGTATCTGCTAGACTAAACACTTTCGAGACAAATCTTTTTTTGCTTTATATAGGCTTAATTCTCAGCTACATTTGCTACGAA
>CAJNOQ010004014.1:0-18535 GCA_905250885.1 Didymodactylos carnosus
GAAACTTTCGGAAGTACCCCGAGCCAAAAATAGAAAATCTTCTGGGTTATCGAGTGTGCTGAATACGAAAAATCACTTTTCAGCAACTCTAAACCAACTTTATTTTTTTTGTTCCGGTGATATGTGAAGCATTTGTAAGTTAATATACTATCTCTCTTTGAATCATGGAGTATTTAGTATTCATAGTCCTTTTATATTACCGCAAAAGGAACATAAAATCCGTAGAACACATCCATAGAACTAGGTATGTTTGGTTCTTGGTTCCGGTTCTCGATTTAGAACCGAAACGAAAGAAATAGCGGTCCGGGTTCCGAACTTAGAACAGAACCGTGGTCCTCGGTTCTCAGCTTAGAATCGGAAAATAATTTTTCTGATAGTAACAATTAACGAAATAGAATTCATTTTATAGTAAGTGGAAGAATTCTTTTAAAGGATGACAGGCAAATATATCTTTTTGTAGCTTTCTCAATAGTGTGTTTTCATTTCGTAAAGAGAAATGCCAGTAAAAAAGGTTTCGGTTTCGAAGAAAAGGAATCGTCTAAGAAACCGCGGTTTTGGTTCCATCGGGAGAACTGGCAGCACGGTTCCGATTCCAGATGAAGAACCCAATATAAGAGAACCGCGGTTACGGTTCTTCACGAGAACCGAAGACCGAACATCGAGTACGATGAAAAAATTTTGAACGCCAAGACCAAACTTCAAAATTATGACGCGTAAGTCTTAAAAAAAGTGCGTCGCGTATTAGCATCTCTTATTTTCTGCAGCTGAAAGTAAAACATAGACATAATCACTTCATGCTGTTTACGGAAACTTTATATTCTTTTTCATATAAAGCAAATGTAAAATGGCTTCGTTAAATCTAAACAATATACTAACCAAACTTATCGTTTAGATACAACTCAGCCGTTCATCCAGCATAGTATATTCAAAAGTACAAAAGTTATATCGAATACAAAACTAATTGTGAGCGATTATCACTAGTACAGGGTTTTCCATTAGGGGCGCTCGAACTTTAAATTGAAATAAAACAACAACTATATACAATTTCAATGAGTTTTTTTATTCAACGTAAAGTATATTTGATACCATTACGTATGGAATATAACATCATTCAAATGACCACCACGGCTTCGTTTCATAGCATGGATTCTTTGGACCCAATTTTCGATGACTCTCTCACATAAATCAGGCTGTATTTCAGCGATAACACGTTCAGTGTTATCTTGCAATGCATTAAATGTTTGTGGTTTGTTGGCATAGCACAATGACTTCACATAACCCCATAAAAAAAAGTCTAACGGTGTTAAATCGCATGATCTTGGTAACCAATTGACTGGTCCTTTTCTTGAAATAATCGATTCACCAAACTTCTCCTTCAATAAATTGATTGTTGCATTAGCTGTATGGCATGTGGCACCGTCTTGTTGAAACCAAATGTCGTCTGCATCAATATCATCAGTTTTTGGCTTCACTACGTGCATTTCTTTGTCTTACTGGCACTTTCGTATCAGTAACAGTACCACTTGATTCAAATTTATTCACTAGACGACGAATTGTGCTTTCTGCAGGACGATTATTTCGACCATAAAATTCACGAAGTGCACGAAACGTTTCTCGCACAGATTCATTATTTTGATAATAAATTTTAATAATTTGCACTCGTTGTTCGATTGTGTATTTATCCATGGTGAAATGGTTTAATGAACTGACAATAAATGTCAAAAAAATTCTGATGACAGATTTTTAGTATTGCCACAGCAGAATGTCAAAGATCGAGCGCCCCTATTGGAAAACACTTTATAACTAACGAGTAAGACCTCGCATTTCTATGAGTTGCACATATGCGTTGGAAATGTAGAGAGATATTTGCTTGATAGGACCCTTATTTTTCTTTTGCTTGATAAACAAAAGCTCAGTTTTTTTGAATAATTTTCGATAGATTGTTGTTGATTCATTATAATCTAACTCGATTTAAAAAGATTTCCTCATTTTCTTCTAAATGTTTCAATGTGCAAGGGAAATCGCCCACACTAAATTTACGGCAATTTCTTTTTACAACGAATCTAGAGGAGCACACTGTGTACTCTGCAAACGAATCACCTATCTCTGTTTAACAGTACACAGTGTATGCATGCTAGTAGAAAGATATTTCATTGCGGGAACCTTTAACTAAGAATGGTACTGTTATGGCGCATATGCTTCAATCTTGTCGTCCAACTTATCTAATAAAATCGTTCGCCAGAGAAATTTCTTTTTCTTGTTTTCGAACAGTGGCATCATGTAGACCATCCCAAATTACCTATGTGCTGAAATTGTCAAGATATTTTAGTTTATTTTCACCGAACTATGAACTTTTTAGTTTTCCATGTACATAGCCAAAAATGCCTACGTTCTGTTTATTAGGTGCGATGGCTATTCTTGGCTTCGTGTTAAATCCGTACTCGTGACGAGATGAAAAAAGGCTTGTGTGCATTTAAAGGAAAGAGCATCTTTTAGATTCGTAACGAGTTTAAATGAATCTTATATCCTCACGCAGTATAGGGGAGGCTGGGAAGGCTGTTTTGCATTCGTAAGGATTCAACCTAAACGTTACTAGTATCTAGACCGAACGTCTATAAACTACGACCCATTCTAGGCACTTGAAGTTGAAAACGAAGTTTTCTATTGGTACGGTATTTCGTATTGTTAATGTTGAAGAAAAGCGAGACGAACAAGTTTGTATTGTAAAATTGGACTTAACCTCTAATGAGGATCAGCAGTTACAAGAAATGGTTACTTTGTATAAAACCATGACTGTTGAACCGCTGATTAATCTTGGTGTGACCTTGTTAGAAATTAGGCAATATGAAAAGACAGCGCATTATTTAAAAATGCTTCTAGACGAACTTCCTTTCAATCACCCTTCTATCGGTGTAGTTTATAGTATGCTTTGTTCTGTCTCGCATAAAAAAGGCACTAAGAAAGACAGTGTAAAATCTATTCAAGAATCTAAAGCTCATATGACCATGTTATGTTTACCAGGCTGCCAAGATATTGTCAATTTGGGAGTCTGTCTCACTAGAGCGACGACTCTTGAGACAAGAGGTAATTATGTTGAAGCTATAAACGTCGTTAAACAATCCTTGACAACAGTTTCTCCAGATACCTGTTTAGGAAGTGAAATATTTTATAACACTTTTATTACAGTAGGACATTTGAATTTAGCGCGTAATTACCATAGCCAAGGTAATTTTGCTGTTGCGTTGAAACATTATTATGAATCTCTGAAATATCCTCAAAATGCGGTGATTAATCGTCTTTGGATTGCAACGACTCATAATAATATGGCTAACTTGTATACGTCGCAAAAGAATTCCATAAAGGCCTTAGAACACAATGAAAAATGCCTTGAAATCAGGTTAGAAGCTTTATCATCAAATCATCCTAGTCTTTCAACTGCGTTCTACAACATGGGCTGCACATATCTCTTTAGTCACAATTATAGTAAAGCTGCTAAAACTTTTCAAAGAGCTCTTGATATTTTGTTGTCTCAATCTACGGACTATCTGATACTTTCAAGAGTTTATAACTTACTTGGTATTGGTGTCATCAAATTCTTTGGCGAGATAACGTGCTGTTGTGAATAAGTGGTAGCTGAACACCATCAATTTTCAGGACACATAGTGGACAATTTTTGCTAGTCATGTGGCCATCGGCTTTTAAAGAATGTGAAAGCCGTGGAAAATATGTTTTTGTAGATTCCTGACCTCGGTCAATTCACTGAGAATAAAAACAGAATTCAAAACGAGTTTTCTAGAGATCTGGCTTCTGAAAAACCCTCACAAAACCGCTTTGGAACTTTTCAAGCGCGGCATTAGATCGACCATACCTGAAAACCTATAAAAATATCGTTTCAGTGTTTCATAAAGCTTTTGTGACGGAGGATGATTCTCTGAAAGTCATCGAATTCGGTGCTTAGCTAAACTTCGCGCCCTCATTACTGAGCAGAGTTGGAACCGGACCGATCCGGTCCGGTTAAACTTTTCAGCCGGCCGGTTATCACCAACAAAAGATAATTTGCCCTAAAAAATTTTCGGAAAATTGTTTTTGTCGAATTTCAAAATGTAAAACGACAGTTTTGTTCAGAATTCGATGCCGATTCCGAAAATGTATAATTCATGCCAATTTATTTTAGGACGAAAAGTGGCCATTTTGGCACCCGTCCTTATAAACGCTTTAGACGATAAATATTGGCCTTCAATAACAACATTGCATTGGATCGTAACATACCTTGAACCCATATTCAAACATCTGGCATTTGTTGATGACAAAAAAGATTCTGAAATGCGTAAAAATGAGATATAACGTTGATGTTTTCTGTTTCAACTGCCGAATTAAGAAGTCGATAGAGAAAACTAACATTACTGTACCACAATAATCCACTTTCTGAACATAAGTTTAGATTAAAATCGGTAATTTTCTTTTGTTCTGTTTTACTATCTTTAGATAATTATAGTCAAACACAATCATCATGCCAAATTAAAAGTTGTACTATTTTAATTCAGCTGGTCTGGTCGAACTTATCCGGTTGATATCTGCTTCAAGGCGACTAGAAATTTGAAGATATTCGATTTGAAAAAGATGCTGAATGAGAATCACACAAGAATGAAATGCCATTAGGGCAGATGAATGTGCTGAAAATTGATGATGTTAAGCTACCACTTATTCACAGTAGCACGTTATCTCGCCAAAGAATTTGATTTAGCCGGTAAACATTGATTTCTTGAATTCCCTTCCTGAAAATCCGTGTTTTTCCGAGGAAATTCCGGTGATATTTGTCTATTGTGCTTATAAGTCGAAGATTGGGTTTGTATTACTGAGAAGAAAACTGACAATGAAAAAATATGATATGTAATGGCCCCTATGCCCTAGCTACGTTCCAATGATTATGTCATTCATAATGCTTTACTAGATTTTTCAAACGAGTTTTGTTTTTCTAAGTACATAATATATTCCCTTGCCGTTAGTCAGGCTCAAAAATAAACTAAAATGTTTGTATGTCCACACGGAGAAATCAAAAATTTAATAACTCTTGACGGATTCGGTGTAGTTGGCTGAAACCTGGGAACTTTAGGTAACCCAGCATGGAGAAGCTATCGATAACGTCGGAGGATCTCCGGGAGGTTTCTAAGAAAATATTTGGTTTTCTGTCGATTTGTAGGTACAATTTGAGTCATTATGATAGCTGAAGACAAAATCCTTATATCTTATGTATACCCTGTTGTATCTCATCTATAAGGTGATTAACAATGCAGTTATCAAGAAGAGATATGATTTTGTGCCGAGTTACAACGATATGTTCTGAGTTGACATGAAGCAGATCTCAACATCTGGTATAAAATTTGCGTTCAGATGAATTATGTGTCCCCCATTTAGATTTTCGCCCAACGTTCCAAGTTTGTAGAGGATATTTCGAGGTAAAAGTCCTGAAGTTTTCTCGACTTACTGGCATTATTTATCTGAGAAAAAATTAATTACTTTAAAAAAAATTGTTAAGTTTTTGAACAAGGGACTATTATTAAAAGAATTGCTGTCCATTCTCCATTCATCATAAAAACTTGGTTCTAGTCTAGATCGATAGAGAAATGTGTGGAGAATATTTACTACTAGAAAATGTGTAAAAATTGTTGTTCTTTCCTTCCTGTTATTGACTAATTAACGTTAATTTAACCTACTCTACTAGCTTAGAACCCCATTTGCAAAATAAGGACTCAACAAAAGAATTTAAGCTATACCTCACCTGACAGAGAATTTCACGGGCTACAAGACTGGCTAGCTTAAGAGTTTTAGAATCGAATTCATTCATTAGAATTCTTTTATAACATTTCCGTGCTCAAAACTTTAACAATATTTTTTTCTCAGTCAGACAATGTCCGTAAACCGGAAAAACTTCAGACCATATACTTCGAAGTGGATTAACCGACGTTTGAGCGACCGATATTTGAGCGATTTAGAAGCTCAGCGATCTAGGGCTCGCGAGTCTAGGTGCGATCCTATTGGCCATAAAGTTTTCTTGAACTTGAGAATGAGAATAAGTAGTCGACTATGGAGAATCGACGAGAATAGGTTTCGGGCAGCTATAGGTTCAAATAGGTTCAAAAACTGCATTGAACGATGTATAATTTGAAACATTTTTCTACAGAAAAGTTTTCGATTAAACTGAAACGTAGAGTAGAACTTTGACTGCAACAAATTTTGGATATTCATTTTAGCAGCGGGACGAAAGTCTATAACCACATTTTTTATAGGTTTTCGAATATGCTGTTTTCATTGTTGAGATTTTTGAAATCCAAAAATAATTGTTTCTGGGTTTTCGGAAAACCGGATCTTCACAAAATCCATACAAATATTTTTTTAGATGTCGAAAATCTCAAAACTGAAAAGAGCATATTCGAAAACCTATAAAAAACGTGGTTATAGAGTTTCGTACCGCTTCTACAGCATATGTCCACGTGCCTAGCCATAATTGCCTACTGTATACTCCCAAGCGTCAAAAAAAAAATCTAGTATCGCCCGATTCATCTGGATTACTAGATTTTTACTCGATTGCAACTACTGTGTAACGACAGTGGAAATCTGGTAACTGGGCGATTACTAGATTTTTTCTAGTTGCAACTATCGATTTATCGACCGATAACCGATTGATTAAACTATTGCTAGATGCGCCTGCAGACGCGTCTAGTTAAAAGCTCCTTTTCCAACTAGTAATCTAGATGACAACTAGTCGTGTATTGCCTGATTACAGACAAAATGTATCTAGATTTTTCTCATAGGTGATATTTGCTTGGGCTAGTTGGAAAATTGGGACTTTTAACTAGTTGAGTCTGCATGAGTAACTAGCAACAGTTAAATCGATGGATATTACGCTCTTTTCATTCAATGTAATAGAATTATTGTATACTGTGTCATTCTGACTGAATTCCTTATCATCATCTTTACATGCAAAAAAGAAAAACTTTAATATTATCTTCAATTAAACATCAAATATTAAATGATGATGCATTAATAGTGCCTTGACCGCCGTTAGCAAAACATTCAAATATATACTGTAAAAAATAAAGTGTGCTCAAAACACACTTAACTTGCACATCACTTTGATTCGCATTTGCACACCTAGAATGCACGATGTGATGTGGCAGAAACGCACTGGCAAAATTTACACACCTGCGAATATAGAGAGACTTTCACACATCTAGAAAAAAACACACCAGTTTGATTCGCATTTGCACACTTAGAACTTTTACACATCTACCAGCCCACTTTATTTTTACAGTGTGCTTCATACACCCTACACTGCTTTTCCCTTTTCTAGAAAGTAAAAAGGATGAGCATATTTTTTAGACTTTTTCAAGGTAAGAGAGAAAAAAATGATATTCTCTTCTCATAATGACACGTTTTTCATTAAATTTAATATATAAAGGCGTGAGATATTTAAAAATAAAGGTATAATACTATCATATATAGTCATAATAAAAGGTAAATCTCAAGCATTTACTCATAAATCTTCACTACATTTTATTTCTCAGTAGAGCATACAAGAACCTCAACAATAATGAAAATTTTAATTGCATTATGTGTATTATTTATTGGTGCATTTTGTGCGCCAACATTCGATACAGCCAATAACGAAGGATGGAATTTATTTAAACAAGTACATTCAAAACAGTATACAAATGACGAAGAAACATATCGGTATGTTTTACCAAGAAAATGTTCAACTGCTTATATATGTGCATACTCTGTCCTTTTAGACGTGGTATTTGGGAAGCAAATTTACAAAAAATTCGAATACATAATTTAGAAGCTGACCTTGGTGTTCACACATATACAATGAAAATGAATAAATTTGGTGATGTGGTAAATGATAATACAATCATGTTTAATCTCAAAACCTGTCAAATTTCTCTCTTCCACCGCATTCATTTAGACATACGAAGAATTTGTCAGAAAAATGAATGGTTTAAAACTAGAACTTCGTTCACGATCGGTTGATAATGATCATCACACATTTATTCCGCCATCAAATGTTGAATTACCAGCTTCTGTTGGTAAATACTGTATATTTGATTAGATAAGAATCGGAATGATAATTTTTCTTTTGCTTAAGATTGGAGAAAAAAAGGATATGTAACCGAAGTAAAAGATCAAGGACAATGTGGTACGTATACGGAGAAAAATGAGAGAGAGAGAGAGAGAGAGACGAGAAATTGTTCTCTCTATTTCTTTCTTTAGGATCATGCTGGGCATTTTCGGCAACAGGAAGTTTAGAAGGCCAACATTTCAAAAAATATAATCAACTTGTTTCATTATCAGAACAAAATTTAGTTGATTGTTCTGGTGAACAAGGTAATATGGGTTGTAATGGTGGTTTAATGGATCAAGCTTTTGAATATATAAAAGTGAACAAAGGAGTTGATACAGAAAAAAGTTATCCATATGAAGCGGTAGATGGCAAATGTCGATTTAAAAAACAAAATGTTGGCGCAAATGATACCGTAAGAAACATGAGAATAAAAATTTTCTTTTCAAAAAACTTTATCTCTTTTTATTATTGCTCAAGGGATATATGGATATTAAATCAGGTAGCGAATCTGATTTACAAACAGCTATTGCAACAGTTGGTCCAATATCAGTTGCTATTGATGCAACACAACCTTCATTTCAGTTTTATTCGTCCGGCGTCTACGACGAACCTAATTGTTCATCAACAGAATTATGCCATGGTGTTTTAGCCGTCGGTTATGATACAACAGCGAAAAATCAAGATTATTATATCGTTAAAAATCAATGGGGTGAATCATGGGGAAGCGATGGTTATATTTTGATGTCACGTAATAAGAAAAATCAATGTGGTATTGCAACGATGCCATCATATCCACTCGTTTAAAGATGACACTTGGCAGCAGATTAAACACTTTTTTCTTTTTTGTTTCTGATATGTGCTATAAGTGTGTTTATCCTCTTCCCACGAAAATTTTTACAGTAAAAGGTCTATTTATCACGTACGAATGGGTCTAGCCTAGACGGATCGATTTGCGGAGAAAGTGGTTTCGAAGACGCGTTTCACGTACAGAAAAATCAAGTTTTTCTCACTAATTTCAACATAAAAAGTCTTCCTCTTATCTGATATTTTTTTCGTTCATTTGTTTTTGAGTATCATATTCAAAAACGAGTTTTGGGCTTCTCGTCGTGTAAGTGGATATCAGTCAACTATTGACTTCCGCCGTTGATGTCTCTATGATATGATATATTTTCTTTCCCATTCTCATAGAATTTTATGTGTCAACAAACAATATTTTCGATGTGTATTTTTTGATTTTGAGATAAAAAGTCATTGAGATAAAAAGTCATCACAAGTCATTCAGGTGGAAATTTAGAAAAAAAACAGTGAGCTTGCTTTTTCGTAATTTAAATAGTGTTTCATATACTTCAAGTGACGGCCGATTTAATGGCGAAAGAATTTTTATTCTATGATTTTTCCTTCTATGATAGATTTGAAATGCAAAAACACCATGTAAACGCACTATTTTGAAGGATAGTAAATTAGAATAAAACCGAGATCAAATTTGGAAGAACACAGTCAGACGAATATGAAATAAAAAAGAATTTTGTTTTTCGAGTGAAACTTAAGAGTTTTGGAATGGATTCTTTCGAAAACGGTCTAGGCTGTAAAGGCTCTCTCCGGTATTTTAAGAACGCGCAGCTTAGCGCAGGTCTGAACTAACATATTTTTATACCAAAATGTTCCTCGCGAGGCCGTGCATCTATGATGAATGCACAAAAGTCCGCATATTTTCCTGGACTGAGATATTGGTTTTTCAAAATTCCTCAGTTTTTGAGGTAAACTGACCTTTTCGCACTCAAAAAACATTTTTTCCTACATGATATATATATATATTCGGATTCACCGTGAAAAACTGCTAAGATGGTAGATAATTCATCTGAATTCGGTCCTTCCGTTGTGAATTCTGTAAACTTCTTAGATTTGGGATTCACACGAAGAACTTTCCGCTGAAAATTCAAAATTCAAGAGAGAAACCGTGGAAGGTCTGAAAATACTGCTTCTATAGGTGATCGGCAATCCAATGGAATGGTTTTTCAGTTTAAAAACGTCTTTCAAAGGGTTTTCCACAAATCCGGTCTCTGAAAAACCCACTGAAAAACTTTGTCGAAACTGGAAAACTATTTCGTTGGAAAGAGAATCGTCGAAAACCTATAGAAAGTGGTTCAGATAATTTCAGTCCACTTATAAAGTTAATGTCCGCCTGCTCTAGCGAAAAATGCCCACTGTGTGTGCGTAATGAAAGCGCGGTGATATCAAGCTGAGAATGTAACAGATCATCGAGTTTAGACAATCTGATATTTGTTTCACAAGTATTTTGCTCCTGTTTGGTTTTTCGAACACAATAAGTGAACTGCTAATCAGAAACTGCATGCCACTCACGAGAAAAATTGTTCTTAGCGCAAAAATCGCTCTGCAAGGCCAGCGGTTTTAAAAATCGAAGAAACTTTTTAAAATTTTTTCGCATCGACAGTTTTGTGCACAAATGTTTACTCTACAAAATAACATGTTGCAATCTTTCTTACGATGGTTTGTGGATGAATATGAATTTTTTAGCGGAAAGACAGATCCTCTATTAATCGACCAGTGGTAACCGGTTCTATTTTAGAGAAAAAATTAATATCTCATCGACAAACCATCGTAAGAAAGATTACAACATCTTATTTTGTAGAGCAAACATTTGTGCAAAAAACTGTCGATGCGAAAAAATTTTAAAAAGTTCCTTCGATTTTTAAAACCACTGGCCCCGAGAGCCCCCAGAAAACAACCAGTGCGTGCGTAATAAAAAGTGGAAATGTTGGCCTTAAACCGTATGTTCTATAAAAAAAATTTTGGTGTAAAATGAAGAGAATTGCATAAGGTATAAGAAACGTTCAACGTGATTGGAATTTGACTGTTAATAATGACTCTAGCTTAATTATTTTGATAATTTTAACGAAAAAGTGTGTTTAAAATCGACAGTGTTCGTTGTGTGCACAGAAACCGCTGAAAATATTTTATTTTCTTCCGGTTTTCACGTATGTGATAGAGTTCAGCATTCTGAAGAATTTTATCATTTGGTATAATACTAAAATCGACTTGTGAGAGACGGTAGAGGTTTGTCTCTGATAATCTCGTGTATTTCAGTACAGTATCTTTATTTACCCCGAAGAAATTACACGAGTGTCTCTAATTATCCCAAAACATAAAAAATGAAAACAGAAAATTTCTAGTGCTCCTGATTATATGCTAATTAGCTTACTGAGTTTAAATGACAATGAGCTCAAAACTATACGGTAGAGAGAGGAAGATCCGTGCTATAAAATGAGGTATTTTTGAACTAATTATCTCCTAAGCTTAATTCACCAGTAATTATACATTAAAACTCCATGTATTTGAATGGAGTGCCTCTATTTATCCCAAGCGTACAAGTGAAGTGTCTCTAATTACCCCGCACCGGGTAATTAGAGACACTTTTATAGAGCTCTTCGCATTTTGGATCTGGCTCAAAATTGGCCGGAGATCTTCAAAAGATTTTTACATAAGTGTGTAGAAAAATGTTCGGTCTACCACCGTATTCAATAGCAAGTTTTTCCGACCAAAAACGGCCGAGAAATAGCAGAAAAAGGATGAAAATTTCTAAGAGTGTCTCTAATTACCCCGAAGTACTCTATGTATGAGAGGATCGTAACTTTTCTGTACAATTACATTTTTTACACATTTTTACACTCATTTCTGTTCCATTGAACCGGTTTCCAAAAAGTTTTTATTCTCTTACTTACATTTTGGCTCACTACCATAGAAAATTTCGCAACGATATTTCATCACCTCACTGAGATGCGTGGGTCAAAAGTCTAAAATACCCGTTTTTCCCATGACTCACCCACAGAACATGGATTTTTTTAAGGAAAGAAAGAAAGAAAAATGAAAAAAAACAGCACATTCAGTAGAGCTTGCGACTCTATCCAACCATGTGATTTACTTCTGGTTTTGTTTACTTTTTCCTTCTCGTGCATGCACAAACGAAGCTACAAATCAGAAACGGTTTTCGCGACATAAGGAAACATTTTTTAGAAAAAATAATATGACGAAAAGGTAGAATGTAGAAACGGTTTACAAAATTGTTTATAGTTTTCGTATAGAATCTCTTTTGAATGGCAAAAACTGTGAAAACGATTTTTCCAGGCACTGTGAAGCTACAAATTTTAGTGAATAAAGCTACAAAATCAACAAGTCTCGTAAAAAGTTTTCTGCGCCAAAGAACGCAAGTTGTTTCTCGGATATCTCAGCCAAAATGAGTCTAGCAGTTGGGAAATTTTTACCACAGACTCAGTAAACGATGGGGAATAAGATGTACGTTTCATATTTAGGTATAATTTCGTTTTTTTACCCGTTGTACAAACAAATTACGATTCTCTCATATATATTGATAATATATCCATCTATAGCGATCTATTTTCACATCTAGCTCAGTAAATTGTGAACGACAAAACTTCCTCGCGATAATAGATGTGGTCCGTTGGTCAAATTTTTGGTGTGTGCAAATTTCCAATTTCGTGTTATAGTGGTTATGGGAGAGTTAAATACAGCCGATGGTGAACGAAAACTTTCAATCTGTCTCTCTACTATGATGAACTCAATTTAAGGTGAAACATAAACAACTACATATAATGGGCATGAAATGTCACTCTGAGGGTTGTTCAAACAGTTTTCATTCAAAAGCCAGACTGTGGCTCAAATTTTTGCGAGAATCTCAAACGTATTAGGCAGGAGAATTTCGAGAAATACAATATTTGACAGTGACATATACAGGTCATTGGAATGTCATACAAATTGAAATCCCTCATATACTGTATGTGAGAGAACGGCAAAGATATTTCCTGTTTGTATCTGTTTAGACGTACGCCCCCATGCAACATGCGCCCTCAAACATGAGTGGTTGTAACCAGAGCCCTGCAGGTTAAACCTACCGTGACCTCACGTAATATAATCTATAGCGAAAAGAATTCCGGCAATATATATAGATAATTTTCTTAGAATTATGCAGAGTATTTAATTCTTGTATCTCTAATTTATGTTGGACAAAGGTTATAGGATATGGCATTGAACAGAAGTGTAAGCAATTGTGTGTGTAAATCATGACAGCTTTGAAATAACTTTTAGTAAATTGTATTTAGAAGAAAATGTTGAAGAAAAGATGAATTTTATATATTTTCTCTCTTATAAAAACATCAACAAGAAGCACTTTACATTCTGCGATTGCTCTGTTTATTTGTTTCTCTGTTTATTTTGACGGCTTTCCTAATCATATGTATGGAATTTAAAATGAAATATAATAAATAAAAATATGCTGTTATGTTACAGGCCATTTTGTTGCTATACATTACCGCGAGAATACGTGAGTCAAGCGAGAAAGGCCAAAACACAAAAATAACTAACATATGCCTTTTATGCTTCGATGCCCTGACAAGATGTTTTGATCATTTCAGGCAAAAACGTAGGCCAGGAAGTGCATAAATGTGTTACAAAACATATATAATCATACACGAGATTACACCTTAAGTTGTGCTATTCGCATTTGTCTATGTTATGTTTCTTCAGATAGCCAAGTCAATGCTTTGCGATTCTTGACTATCTGTGATGCTTATTACAGGTGACTAATAAACATAGATTAAACGAAAAGCGATGTATGACTCAAATGAACCATGATCATTACGTTTCACCTATTCTCTCATTATATAAACAATCCACTTTTCTTATTTCGATAAAAATTATTCATGTGTAAACAGGTTATAGTGAAGAGAAAAAGTACTGTCCTATTATACAAAATTTAACGAAAAAATAACATGAAAATACTCATATTAGTCGTCTCAGTTTTAACACTAGCCTGCAATTCCAATTCGGATCAAAATTACCAGAAATTAGCTGTAAGCCTATTAAATTTACTTGATCGACCAGATACTTCATCAATATGGTCACCAACAAGTATTGGTCTAGCATTAAGCATGTGTGCAGCAGGTGCCAAAGTAAATACTCTCCATCAATTGCTTTTTGCTCTCGATGCTGTGACAATCGGTCAATTGAACACTGAATCTAAAGAGATCATTAGTAATGTGATTGGAAAACTCTCAAAATCTCAAATAATTGTGGCCGATCGTCTATATGTTCAAAATACATACAAACTCTATCAGAATTATAAGCATGATCTAAATACGTTCTACAACGCCGATATTGTGCGAATAGATTTTTCTATGCAAAATGCTGCCGCTAATACTATTAATAAATGGGTTTCACAACAAACAAAAAATTTGATCAAAAATATTATTTCATCCCATGATGTAAACTCACTCACTCGTCTAATTCTTATCAACTGTCTTTATTTTAAAGCTCAATGGCTTATACCATTCAGCAATGATTCAACAACAACAAAACCATTTCAAATAACCAAAACAAATACTATTAATGTTCAAATGATGCAGATTAGCAGTGAGTCTTTTTCCTATGTAAATGCAACAGACAGTATTAAGGCACAAATTGTTGAAATTCCATTCAATACTACAAAAAACAATAAAAACCTTCAGCTTGTATTCACTATTATTCTACCAAATCAAGGTGTCACATTGGCAACTGTTCAGAAAAAACTCAGTTCAAGCACCTTAACAAGACTTTTAAACTCTGTTAAACAAGTATTTATACAATTATCATTACCAAAATTTAAAACTCAATCGACATTTGATCTGACGAAATCACTTCAAACTACTAATGTAACTGATGTTTTTGATAAGACGAAAGCTAATCTAAAAGGTATTAGTCCAAGTCAACCGCCTCCTCTTTACGTTACTAGCGTAATTCATAAAGCAGTTATCGATGTCGACGAAAATGGTGTGACGGCAGCAGCTGTAACGGCAGTTCTTATTGCTGGAGGATCCCTACCTACTGAAAAAATAGTGTTCAATTGTAATCGACCATTTTTATATTTAATTCTAGAAAAAACCAGTGGACTCGTTCTTTTTGTTGGAACCTATTATGGAAAATAACATTTTTCTTCGTTATCATTCATCGTTTTCCCCGACGATCATCGAAGCAAACAGGCAGATTCTGCAGCTCTATATTCATACTTGAAGATCGGCTGTTTTGTGAATTTTTCTACGAACCTACTGTATTCTTAATTTAATTTTTTCTTTTCTGATCATAGTAAGATTAGATCTTACCTTGGATTTTTGCAATTATTGGCCAAAAGTGGAAAACAATTAACAAAATGAGAGATTTTTTAGTTCAGGCAGTCAAAGTTAACATACGCGAAAGTTTAAAATAAATAGTTGGAGATAAATATCACTACATTTCTATTTAGTGTGTATCTTTGAACATCTAATCTTTATTTGGTAAAAATTCATCTAGTCATGATGAGGAACAGAATCTACAATAAAAACTGGATTTGAGGCTAATCAAATCCAGTGATTTTAAATAGAATAGACTTACAAAAAAAACATATGTGTAGTAAAGCCCAAGAGAAAGGCGATCCAGAGCACCATAGAATCTAAAACACTAAAAATTCCAACACTCCACATGCTTTGAAAGGAGGCTCCGTGCGAAAATCTAGAATGTGGTAAAAAGACGATAAAACCTTCGGAAAATAAAATCGTTTTTAAATCCGATTTCCGGATTCTTCAACCAGAGTTTTACCGATGAACATAAGTTTTTAGCCTTTAGAAACCACTAGAATTAGTATATTCATAAAAATTGTTCTAAACATGATTTTCATTTGTATAAAGTCATGTTTCATTATCAGTAGGTAAAAGCATGTTAAGAAAGTTGTTTAAATAGCATATGTAAAATTATCAGTATTTTAGCATGCATAGGTTGTTTATGACAGTCCAACATCTTTGCATTCTTGATGGTTTACAGAGTGCAGTCGCAAAAATTATCATAAAACATTATACAACGAATGAATCAGACATAGAGAAATCAGCATATTCAAACGATGCGTGGTATGCAAAATGTGAAGAAGCAGAAAGATAACATAAAACGAAAGCACGAAATTAAATGATTAAATTAGTTTCCTAATTTTTGTCAGGTAAAAGATTTCCAGGCAGAAAGGGTCCGTTAGAAACGAGAAGTAAGACGTCATTTATACGTAATTAAATATTCAGCGTAGGCTTGATCATCATGGTACGTTACCCAGATATGGTGGTCACCAGTGGTTGAATCATAACCATCTGGCGCGGTAACCATCGACTGAGTTCCAGTTATCGCCTTACCAACTAGTACACGTGCTAAAAACATACACCGTTCACCTTTTGTATTAGGTGTTGCAAAGGAATGACTGTAACACGCATTGCTTGAAAAATAGACCCCCGAGCCGTAAAGGGCACCTTAACAAAAGTGAAAGGGCATAATTATTTTTTATGCTGAGGAATTGCATCACTCACCATGTTTTCCTACAAAAGAGCGATTGAAATGATTTGATTGAATGATAAGATCGGCTGAAGCTTCTGGACAACCGTGAAACAGAAACTTTTCTGTGTCTATTTTCAAACGTTCCTGGAAATCCTTCTTATGCGCTTGATATCCAGTGTACCATCTTTTAATTTGTAAACGTTCGATTAGAATAACTTGAGCATACTTGCTACTGTCCATTGTTTCTTTAAATTTATTAAGTACAAGATTGTAGTCTGGTAACTGTGGATGCAATGGAAACCGCCAGGTATTACCAAAATGAAGTGCCCAGTTTGGTGGCTTTTCAAAATCTGTCCGTGTTACATGGCGCTGGCGTTGATTATTCGAACATATTTCAAGCATGTTTTGAAATTTTATTTCACATTTTTCATTTGATTTTTCATTTGTGAAATGTACCTATTAAGACCAAAAAGAATTATATGTCTCACGAACATACATATGCATGTCTGTATAAAATTACCGATGAAGATTTTGCTAAATAACTATCCTCAATTTCAGCATTGTTTCTCAGCGAATATTCTTCCCACGTATCTTCGTTTATTTGATACGCCCAAAGAATATGACGAGCAACTGTTTCCCATCGCAATTGGTCTTTTATTTGACTATTCAAACGCCAGAATTCTTTTTCCGATTCTGAAACTTTCGCATTAGGTCCAAACAATTTCACACGATTGTTCTTGACTTCAAACTCAGGCAGAACTTGTATATCTAAGCAATATTTATAATATTTGTTTATTATGTATATTATTTTACGATGAGATAATATTGTATCTTTGCGTAGGTTACAGAAAAACATTGTAAGAACTTCTTTATAATCTTTACCTTGGTCGTACGCGTAAACTATCTCCACCCTGGATCTGGATCATGAAGATGGCGCTCTAATTCAGTCGGTCCCACTCATTAGTGTCAAAACTATCGCTTTTTCTGTAAAAAATTTTCTGTAGTCCCTTTTGAGAACCTCTAGAAATCCTAAAAATATGCTTATCGGATTTAACATCAAAATTCAAACTTTTGTTGAAGAATAACTTGTAAGTAACATTGCTAGAAAACTGATGTTGAAGTTATTTCATCGACAACTATGTTGGTTATGACAACGACATTGGTGCGATACATACCAGTGATATGCAGGGAGTCTTTACCCTACCCTAGCCGGCAGAGTAAGGTAGAGCTAGAGCTCCGAAGTCACAGAATGCGGTAGAGTCAGGGTTTTGTTTAAGAAAGATGGATTATATCTGTGCTGACTTTCAACAGAGAAGTCAGTCATTAGCGATATCTTTTGTTTGACCCCACCAGTAACTTCGTAAAGAATATTCACTGCCAGTGGATGAGTTTTAGACGAGCGTCAATAAAGACTGGCCAGAGAAACGCTCGATTACATTCTGTTGATAAAATATTTTAAAAAGAATGATGACTTTCATTGATGCAACTGATTTACAGTAAACAAAATAAAGAAATTATTACCAATTAAATTGTCAAAATTTTCAAAGAGTAGGACCAGGGCTCTAAAATCATCTTTAGTCTCAGGCTAAGGTGGGATCAGTCTTCACTACCAGAGAGTACGGTAGTGCTAGGACTCAACAAACAGCTAACCTGCTTGTCTCTAATATATACGTGCCTACAGTTTCAAAATTGTCCGAGATGTCTATACCATTTTTCAAGAAAATAATAATAGTAAAATGCACAAAGAAATTAGCCTCAGCAATTAGCCGCGTGCTTATTGGAATAATTTTCTCCAAAAAGTTTCTTCAGATTCACTTACTTGCAGATGGATATGTAAATTCATTTTGTGCGTTTTCTGATAATGCAGCAAGCTTTTTATAAAATTGTTCATAAACATTTGTTTGTGTTGGTAAGAGAATGAATGATACTCGAAAATTTGATTTGATTTGTAGTAGTTGATTCTTTGCTTCCTCAATCATTTCGTTTGCCACAAGATCAAACTTACATCCTATTAAACCGCAGCCGATGGCTGGAAAAGCGATACTGGTATACTTTGCA
>CAJNOQ010004015.1:0-18534 GCA_905250885.1 Didymodactylos carnosus
CGAGCAGTTTTAATTTTTTTGATTTTCATACATCATCTGATCCAGTTTTTTACGCTGAATCCGAATATGTATAGTACATGTTTTTCTACGTATTCTTTTCGCACATTAAACCACGTAATCATGTAACGCAGCTATAGTACAGTCTATTTTGAATTTCTAAAATGTTCTGCAGCGAATTGGAGTAAGTTTCCAAAGATTCTCTATTTCAAATATTAAAGAAATGAAACGATTATACCACACTAAAGGCTATGTTGGTTAATTTGATAATGATGCTGGACGAATATAAGTAGAAAATAAGAAGATAAAGAAGTTTTTGATGAGTTACTTATCCAAATGAAACACATTTCGAAGTCCCAAAACGGTTTTCATAACACTTGGCTGACGAACAACATCTTTAGTTTAGCTTAAATGCATGTAAGTAATTACTAATATGTGATTTTGAATGTAATTATTTAAACTAATTCGTACTTTCATATTTAGTTGAAAAACTCTACTTGAAAAGAAGTTCCGTTGAGAGGTCTATCGAATTAATTTTATGTCAGTATAACTGTTCAACTATTTCATCTCAAATAGGTATTTCTCATTGACAAACTGACACTTGGTTTTGAATTTTTGTTGAATTTATCTGTGTGCGCGTTAAAAATTATCCGAGCAACATCAACCGCATTCTGTTTTTCATTCTTTTTTTAACAACAATCAATATGATAAAACTAGAAAAAGATAAAAAATCTACTCTAGAATTACTGCGAAGAAATGCCGAATATCTCGTACAATCGGGAAAAGGAATTTTAGCTGCTGATGAAAGTCCCAATTCCGTTGCGAAATGGTTTGATTCGATTAATGTTGAAAATACAGGTATTAGATACGATCGTCAGTAAGCAATTCACATTGTGGTCAAACTTCTTGTGTCTATCTATTAAGCTGAAAATCGTCGAATTTATCGTCAACTGTTATTTACTTCTCCTGATATTGAAAAATACATATCCGGTGCCATTATGCACGAAGAAACATTTGATCAAGGTTCTGATAGTTCAGAACAATTTCCCGATTTATTAATATCAGCGGGTATCTTACCGGGAATCAAATTAGATAAAGGTCTAGAATCAATAACATCAAAAACTAATGAAACAACAACACTAGGCTTCGATGATTTAGAAAAACGTTGTGAATACTTTTATAGTAGAGGAGCAAAATTTGCAAAATGGAGATGCGTTTTATGCATGGAAACAAATAAACCCACAGAATTGGCTATTTGGAATAATGCAATTGTATTAGCACGCTTTGCGACTATTTGTCAATCCAAAGGTGACTAGCGTAAACAGATAATAGACATCTATATGGTCAAACATAAACATTTCAAAAATACTAAATGCTCTTTGGTTCTATATATCAATCAATGTGACTGTTTCATAAGCATTAAGTAGGTATTTAACCTTGGAAACGTGCCGAGACGAAAGGCTAAATGTGTCTTCTGTGTGTTCAATAACATTCCCTTTAACAAGTGTTGTTCAATAACATTCCCTTTAACAAGTGTTGTTCAATAACATTCCCTTTAACAAGTGTTGTTCAATAACATTCCCTTTAACAAGTGTTGTTCAATAACATTCCCTTTAACAAGTGATGTATTAACAAGAAGAGCCTACAAGTAATGTGTTTTTACTTTTTAGGCTTAGTCCCAATCGTAGAGCCTGAGGTACTGTCAGACGGAAAACATACACTGGAACGATGTCAACAAGTGACTGAAACTGTTTTAGCAGCAACCTTCAAAGCATTGTCAGATTACGATGTTTATTTAGAAGGTTGTTTACTGAAACCGAATATGGTTACTTTTGGACAAATTAGTAAAAAACAAGGAGAAGTAGATGTTGGTAAGAAGTTAAGAAATTTACTAAAACATTCTAATATAAATCGGTAAGAACCATTGAGTGGATGTATCATCATAAAATGAAGACAACAAATTATCTATACCACTATCCGCTAAAAAGGTAATGAACTCGGCCATTTTTTGAATAACATTTGATATTAGAAAGGCAGAGACCTCGTTTTTTCGCATATCGGAAACGTCAATATACGGAGTAATCAAGTGCAGTATACTGTCTGAAGGTAGCGTGAATCTTTGATAAATTAATCTGTCTTTTAATCGAGGACCTAGACTGACCTTTGACAGGATATTTTAGTAATTTAAAGACGTGAGATAACTCATTAAGAATTGCTTCAGATCAGAGTCTGTTCAGCTTTGATCATGTTTCAAATACTAGACATAGGCAAGTCAGAGGAGTCTCAAGTCAAGTTTCAAATCATTTTTCTTCAAATTCTTTCTTCTTGCAGAAGCTCTACATTTAATGTTTTCATTCTTTATAAAAGACAAATAATTTCCTGTTCAGGTTTGACAATAATAACAAAACGCCTGGCAAAACAAAACCAACGAGAGATAACTCGATCGAGCTTCACAAAAAATAATACCACAACACGTTTGCAATCTATTAAAACATCTCTAATTCTTTATTTCTTTATTCTAGTGGCTCATTATTACTTAGACATAAAATTTAAAAGCGCATAAAGCACTTAATTATGTACACTATTTTGACTTGGTCCTATAAGACCAGGTCACAAGTCAAGTCTTTTGAAAAAAATTCTCCAGTCAAGTCAAATCCCAGAAAAACTTGACTTATCCATCTCTGTAAGATACCATCGCCAAAAAACTTTAAAAACTATGCATTTTCTTTCATGCTGAATTCCATTTGGCGAGACAGGTTGATCTGTTCTATCCTTATCTCTCTCTCTCTCTCTCTCTCAATCTATCAAAGATTCACGCCACCTTTAGACAATCGACGTTTCCGATAGCGAGAAAACCAGATCTTTATCTTTCTAATATCAGATACTATTCAAAATATGGTAGAGTTCATTGATTTTTTAGTAGATAGTAGTTATTTCGAAAACATTAGTCTGTTTTCTCTTTTCCTTTCATTGTATTAGCATTGGCAACAATTACTGCCTTAAGTAGAACTGTTCCACCTGCTCTACCTGGAATTGTAAGTATTTTTTGCTATGTTAATGTGTGATATCATACAAGCCTATCCGAAGCGTAACTTCTTTTCAAAACTTTTTCATCCTTTCCAATAAAATTTTTTTATAAAATGACTGTATGAAAGTTATGAAGAAAATCTTCATAGTTAGAAATTTGCTTTCTGAAAAATGTCCAATAGAGAAAAAAAATTTTTTCATCAACAATACTTTTGATAAGCCAACAACCCTGCGCATGTTGACTTCTAGACCTACATACATCTCTGAAGCCCATTAACCTCTTTTCGTGAAGGTATTTTTGGATGGTGGACAATCAGAAGACAATGCAACATTACATTTGAACGAAATGAACAAATCAAAATATGCACATAAACGACCGTGGAAATTAACATTTTCTTATGGACGTGCTTTACAAGTTTCTGCGTTGAATGCATGGGGAGGCAATCGAGATAATGAAACATCAGCCCAACAAACTTTTCTACGTCGAGCAGCAGCAAATGCGAAAGCGTCTACGGGCGAGTATGAAGAATCGACTGGTAGATGAAGCAAAAGAACTATTTGTAGTTGGACATAGTTACTGAGAACATCATCAAAGCCATTTGTTTGTTTTTCAACTTATCTTTCATTTTACTTATTCACAAAATAACGAAAACAGTGGAAAAACAGAAAGTGACAACAAGAAAAAAAATTTTTTTTTCGTAGAAAACAAAAAAAAATAGACTCGAATGAAACACGTACATATTATTCATGCATTGAAAAACAACGACGGTTGGTCACAGTGGACCAAAGTCAAACCGAAAATTAGAGAGAACAATGCAGATGAAATAAAACATATTCGTTATACGATAGAAATGTGTTGATCAGTAAAAATACTCATTGTTAAAGTTTGTTTTGATAATTTCATAGAAAAATTTTATCGTATAAAAACAAATATTTCTCATCTATTGAATTTTTCGTCTAGAATTTGGTTCCGAAGCTGTGGGTGGTGGCGGTGGACCTTTGACAGCGATTTCTTCAAGATAAGACATCAAAGCTTTCTTTCGTTCTTCCGGTGCAACATCAAGAGACAAATAGCGTTTGTCATTTTTAAGTATAATTTCAATATCACGAAGCTGTTGTTCAGATTCATTGATCATTTGCAATGATCTAAACAAATTAAAGATAAATTATTAATAAATATCTATATATTAAAAACAAAAGTCTCGATGCAGTTTAACTACAACTTACTTATGTGTTATGACTTTTGTTTCTCGTAATAACTCTTTAAAGTCATTTTTTGCATCAAGATATTTTTGTTTAATATATTCATCAAATTCTTTTTCTAAAAAAACGAAAACATAAACTTTTCTATATACTTTTAAGTTTTTCTACTCACCTTTCTTTTTATCACTAGTAGAAAATTTTTCAAAACGTGGATCATTTTTAATTGCTTTTTTTACTTCTTTCCATGTTGATGTCAACGTTACAATGTCTTGTTTTTCGTTTAATAATTGATGAAATGCTGTTTTACGTTTCTTTTGTAATTGATTTATATGTTCATCAAATAAATTTTCTCGATGTTCACGTTCTAATTGTTTACATTGTTCCCATCGTTGATCTTTATGTAGTAATTTTTTTGTATCTTTCCAATCAACATCAGGCGTTCGAACCTGTAGCAAGAAAATAGAATTAATTAAAGCAATAACAACAATAGCACATAAGAATAGCCCATAGGACAATCTTTGGACTATTTATAGCGTATATACTTGTGAATATTGTGAAATGGTATGAAAACACATGAAACGATAAAAATTTTCTACATGAATCATGTTTGATATTATAACTGTATGATTCTAACACTGCAAAATTTCTATAAAATTTTCCCCTGGATAAATAAACAACTTACCATATCAGTTAATAATGCTTTGAAATTTTCAACTGCTTTTTCTTTTTTCAATTGTTCACGCTCTTTTTCCAATTCACGTTGGTACGTTGATAATTGTTCTTTTACCTCTTCTGTACGTTTCTTTATACTTGCATCAATACGTTCTTGTTTTTCTTTCTCACGTTGTCGTACTTTCTCTTCTTCATCAGCCTGAAATTAAACATAAAACAATTTCATCAGTTTAAAATATGTGAAAGAAAAGATTTTTGTCAAGTATTGCTACGAAAATGAAACTCACCTCTGATAGTGCATCAGTTTTTGACTCGGTTTTCTCACTTTCAATTGCATATTTTGATAAAAACTCTTGAAACCAATTTTCTCGTTTTGAACTTGAATCAATTGCTTTGTAACGTTGATCATGTTCAATTGTACGTTTGATATCGAACCATGATGATTTTCGTGTCAGTTTCAATGGTTTTAACATTGAAAAAAAATCCGTTTTCAACTAAAATATACGAAAAAAGAAAAAAACGAAAATGGAGAACGAATAAATGAGAAAAAGATATGCTAAAAATGAATTAGTGGAAAAAAAATATATAACAGTAACAACACACGCTCGATTGTTGAAATAATTTTGTTCTTTGTAGGAGATGTCTTGTAGTTCCACCATCTTTTTATTTGCCACCCACCGTAGATCTATTTGGTAATACAAAACTGTTTTGTAGACCATTACTTTCTTTATATAGACGTTTAGAAACGAATAACTAAGAAAAAGAAATTGCACACACTACCTATATTAATTGTGTTTCACAGGAAAACTATGTGTCTATGCTCTCTTAATAGCAGCGTATATGAATAAAGTGGATAAGAGTAAATACTCCCACCATCTTGATAATGACCACGTCATACACTAGAACGTTTTTAAACAAATCAATATTGTTTTCCATAGAAAGAAAACGCATTTGATATATCGATGAAAAACACGTACTTTCTGCATTTATTATGCATGTGACCATCTTTTTTTCCTGAACAGGTAAACATAGATGTATTGTAGACAAATAGAAAGAGAACAATTTTAATTAACAGAAAACACATATGTCTATACTACCCGAAAACTATTAATTAGAAATAAGATAGACTATTGATATGTAAATAAACTATCTAAATGAAATTTTTTGGGAATATTCTTGTTGAGAAAATAAATATAAACACGAGATAAATACTGTAATAGTATCAAACGTACTTTTTCTTTATCACTATAACGATCTTCTTTTTCTCGTCGTTTAAGTTCAATTAAATATTCTTGAAACCATGCTTCACGATCACGCGACTTTTCAATAGCACGAAAACGCTCATCTTTACCATAACGTGATGAGAATTCATTAAACGTTGTTCTAAATAAAAAATATTTATATATGATGATGAGACGCTACTATAGAGGTTAAATCTAAATACTATCGTCGTTTACCTTGTACTTAAGTTAGCATCTTTTAATAAATCATGAAATTGTTTCTTTTTCATTTTTAATTTTGCTGCCTTTTCTTTACGCTCTTCATCAGCTCGTTCTAAAAAAATAAAAATAAAATAAAAACTATCGAAGTTATTCATAGAAAAGGATATATACCTTTAACAAATTTATCAAATTCTTGTCGACGTTCTTTGGCTGTGAGTAATAAATATCTTGGATCAAAAACAATTTTATTTAATTCTTTTTCCCATGTTGCAAATGCTGATACCTAAAAGTGCAAATAACTCGTGAATTTTCTTTAGAAATGAACAAATTTTAATCGTGTATACTTCTTTTTCTGCTAACATTTCACGGAATTGTTTCATTCTCGTTTCATATGGCACAACAGCGCGTTGTTGTGCAGCTTTTGCTTCTGCTTCAATTGCCGCATCTTTTCCAGCAGCAATTCGAGTCGGCTGAATTTTGCTGGTAGAATCGTCTGTTGTTAAACTAACGGAATTATAAGTATTCGAAGTATTAGTGGTAACATTTTCTCCATTATTTCCATCAGTCCCTTCTTCTTCGTCATCTTCCTTCTTCACGTCTACCCGACTGGTACCATTAGTAATACTAGTGTTTGAAGAGGGAGTGTTAATTATAGTTTGTTCGACTTTTGCTTTAGCCGCTGTAGTTGTATCGCTTCTAAAATAAAAGTGTTACATCAATAAAAATAAAATTCGGTGCTTTTGCAACTAACTTTAATTTTTTTGACTCTGGTTCATCTTCACTTGACTTTGGATCCAGTTTCTTCTTGACCACAGCGCGTAAAACAGCTGGATCAACCTGTTTAGGTGGTTCACTCAATATAGTATCAACATCAGTACGCCCTTAAAAATGAACAGCACACACATTATTAAATAATTAAAGATATTTATTTATCATCAATCGACGTTTAAGTGACCGACAGTTAATTCTTCTTAGTATGACATTTCTTGCGATCAACAAAATTAAATAGATTTCGCGCTTCTCGTCGAGCCAAAAGAGAGGTGCAAGAGTAATGAGAGTGAGTGGGAAAAGACCAGTTCAACAAGCTGATAAACTATGCAATGAAGCCTAGTATAACAAAATGTTGTAAATACAAACGAATCTCTCGTATGAAAAAAATCATTTGGATCAAATAGAAGATCGGTCAAATGTCGGTTAGTTTTATCTATCAATCAAAACATACCTATCAAATCTTCAGGCTTATCCCATAGAGATAAATGTTGTGTTGGATTATGATAAAATGCTTTACCATCGCTAGTCCATACAATACACCTAAACAAATAATGAATATAGAACTGGCACAAGTCATTCATAGTTAGTTGAAATTAATTAGAAAATATCAGTTCTGAAAGAAAATGTTTAACATTTGAAATAGAACATGAATAGGAATTTTAGATAGATAATTTACCATGGTGTTCCTGAAACCGGTATGCTTGAGATTGGTCTTGATTTTTGTTTTGATTTTTCGTCATCTGTTCGTCTTTCTTCTGGTCCAATTAGTCCTGTAGTTGAATCCATTTTGTTGTTCTATATTTCAAATAGAACAAGAAAGTATTGTAGAATGATTTCTTAGAAAAGAAAAACATTAGAAAAAATGGAAATGATTATAGGTTATTCTCCGAACTTATACCCGTTTTTATGTTACGAGAAACAGCTTCATTTAACTCTAAATTACATCTTGTATAGCAAAATTATCTAAGAATACGTGACGTATACATATAAAATATAGAACAATATTAGCAACAATGAACGACGTTGTTTTAATCGATCAATAATAGAAGATTCAGTACTTACCATTCGCCGTATGTCATTAATATCCATTTTTTCAACGGTATAACCATTGACGAACGATGAAATTCTATCATCAGTCACTTTAGCTGCATTACCAATAGTATTCGTTTCTTGTTCAAGACGTTTAGCTTCTTCCTCCGATTGTTGAATGTTTTTTTTTAATGAATCTATTTGCTCTTGTAATTCTAGAAGTAAAAATAAATAACATTGAACATCTGATTTACAAGCAAATCAATCTGATTATTGACCGGCTGTTAAACTTCTTAGCGATTTGACATCTTTAGGATTTTTTTTTAGGACAGTATTAACTATCGACTCAAAATTTCTCTCGACCTACCAACTAATTCGGTAAAAACCAAAGGTTTATCCCACGTTGATTCTGTTGTCTTTGAATTATAATAATAGGCTCGTTCTTCAGGATTCTTGTATTCAGACCAAACAGCTGCATCATTTTTCGCTGCTGATAATTTATCTTCAAGTTCATTTAATTGTTGTTTTAACTAAATACGGAAATTATAATTATACAAGAATGAGTAAAGGTGTAAAATATACCTTTTGTAATTCGGCATTAACAACAGCGCTAGACGTTGTTTTTGTTGAAGATGATGGAGTTTGTTGTTGTATAGCTCCTGGCGTTTGATGCATGAATGGTGGCATCATAAATGGATAACGCATCATTTGAGGATTTGGTGGCATGTATGGAAAGCCTAGAAAAATGAATAAAACACATATTTGTTTATAGCACTACAAATAGTCCAGGACTGTATAAAAATTGGGGATTCTTGTACCCGATTGAACTTATGGGCTTGTTCACCTAAAAGTCAGCTTTTATGTAAGTTCGTAACGTTTTGTGAAAGTCATAGCTCTTCAGCCGAGCAACGTACAGCATTGGGAAATGTCTTATTCTTTAGCTCAAAGACTTTTCTTTCAAATGGTAATTAAGCAAGGTCTAGCAGCTGACTAGTTTAAGTAACTTAATGTTTTTGGTATACGCCACTTTCATACAAAAGGGCCTTGTTGGCGTGAATTACAGTCAAGTGTTTATGGTACAGCTAGACTTTGAGGCTTCTTTAAGCTAAAAAATAAGACATTGCCCAACTCTGTACGTTGCTCGACTGAAGAGCAAACGTTACGAACTTACGTTTTTTGGCTGGTACGCTTGGACAGACCGTTATATCGTTCTACTTTGTAACATTCATCATTGTTAACAGAATCCCGATAGACTTCTTTATGATAGCAAGAAAAATATCATTTTCTCTTACCCGGTGGCATCATATGACTCATGTGTGCCAGTAAATGGGGTGGCATCATTCCCATCATACTCATCATGGCCTGTGGTGGCATTCCAAATGGTGGCATCATTCCAGTGGGTGGATAACTGTAACGTTGTCCCGTATTGTATGCTGATTGATCGGAGGTAGTTGATGGTTGCTGATTCGTTTGATCGTTTGGTGATGTACCATCAACATTTTTAGATTCAGTGGAAGATATACGTGTTTGATCTTGACTTGCTTGTAGCGTTTTCTCATCTTTCGCATTATCACTCACTATTTCACCCAATGCCGTTTGCGTCCGTGTTGTTGAAGTGGTAGAAAGAGTGGGAGATGAAGATGTTGATTCTGCCTGAGCAGCAGAAGGATTAGCTAGTAATTTATCGACTTCCTCTTGTGACATAACACGTTGACCATCGGGTTTTGTCCAAGTTGTATCACGCGTCTTGGCGTTGTAATAATAAACCTAAATAAAGTACAAAAATAATTCACGAATCAAATAGGATTTAAGTTCTACATACTCTTCCATCAGTACTCTTATATTCAACCCATAATGTACTTAAGTCAAGAGGAATTGCCAAAGGAGTTGAGTTTGTTGTAGAAATATCGGAATAAGTTGCTCCTGCAGCTGACGGTGATTGCTATAAGTGAAAAATGAACACAACTTAGTAAGACAGTAAATAGATACAAACGAAATCACAAAACATACTGTTTGAGAGATTGAAGGTATACTCATTGTCGAAGATGCTGATATGCCGGGACTAATTGTAGTCATCAAAGCATATTTATTAAAAATAAGTAAAATCTAAAATAAATCTCTAGCAGAAATGTCACATTCTCAAACTGAGTCAACAATTAATAGCAGAAACAGAATGTATTTCTGTTACTCCTGCTTCCCTCATCAATACTGTCATCACTTAGTTCTGCTTAGAACAAACTATACCTATAATACTTTATTCAGGAAACGTGAGAAATCATCAAAGATGCCGAACCTGTAACACGATGGGTCCTGCCAAACAAACAGACCAGACAAAAGGAACACTTGGAAAAAAATAAGCTAGGACCAGAACTACCAATTCTTCTGATTTATCAAAATTCTTCGATTTCTTGATCCTCTGAGTTGGCGACCCTGGAGAGGACCTTTTTTTACTATACAATCAACTGCTACTTTATAAAGTGTAGGAGCTGAAGAACGAGGAGCGAATTTCAATCTGAACATCCTCGCAGAAAAATACACCGCTGAAGTTTGCAAGTATAGTTACCAGTACGAAGATTTTTACTTTATACGGCTTGGCCAGGGGCCAGTTTCATCAAAAAACTTAAGTCAAAAAAGATAAAAAATCGCGTTTCATCAAAAAACTTAAGTACGATTTTCGACTTAAGTCAGACTTAATATTTTGCTTAACTTAGGAGACCGAATAGGTACCCTAAGTATGACGTAAGTCAAAAAATTGATCTTAACTAACTGAAAAACGTTATTTCCTTCTAAAAGTCTTTAAAAAAGGAAAAATGAAATGGCAATAGCAACGATTTTAGCAGCAAGAGCATTCGAAAGAGAACGAGTATTTAGAGGTAGGCAAAATCCATTGGGAACAATGACAGATGATATGGTTTTAGCACGATATAGATTTCCAAAAACGGCTATAATCAATTTATTGACTCTCATTGAACCTCAAATAGTTCGTGCAACTCAAAGAACGCAACCCATTCCACCCGTAATACAGTTGTTAACTGCTCTACGCTTTTATGCCACTGGATTATTCGTTGATGGAGACATACATGGCATCAGTAAAGCTTCTGTCAGTCGGTTAATGAAAGCTATATCAGCAATTTTAGCAAATATGGCAACACAAACAATAACATTTCCAAGCACAGCAAACGAACTCGACGAAATTAAGCAAGGTTTTTATGAGACATCTCGATTTCAGCGTGTTATAGGGGTTATTGACTGTACATATGTTCAAATAAAAACTTCGTCACAAAATGAAGGTAAAAAAGAGTTCTAAGTTCGTTTGCTGTGCTTGTAAAAAGATCGCGACTAGAATTAGTGCAACTGCTTTCTCAAACAAGTTAATTTCAGCGTCAAATCTAGAATAAGTGTGTGGAAAACAGATTGTGCATTTTTTAGTGGGCAGTGAAGATGCAATGCCTTGATTGCTTCATTTTTGTTATAAAATCTGGTGAAACTCTTTCAACGCGAAAAAGTCAGTGTTCAGCAACAATTCGAAGTAGCAGAAGCTACACTTTCCTAAGCTGAAATTTATTTTTTACAGAGTGTATCCATGGAAAATTAAGGTGTATTCCTAAAATACATAATGCATATACACTTTACTCTCGCCCGGTGCGCTCCTCCTTGAAAACAGTGTACAAAACTTCGAACATTATGCTAAAATTGCTTAAACTTATAGAAGTATGAGTTTCTATGGATGAACCTGTGTGCCATGATTGAAAAAATTCCTCCAAAACGATTTTGTCTTTTGATTGGTTCATCTTAGCCATAATTCAACTTAAGCCACAGATATTTGCTATTAAGTCATACTTAAGTTGTGCTTACTGGAGGGTGTTTTACAGAAATTCGTAAGTCATCAACTTAAGTCTACACTTAAGTCCATGTCTTATCTAAGTTTGAGACAAACTTAAGTTGACGAACTTAAAGCGTTGCACAACTTCAAACTTAAGTGCACAACTTAATCGCACGGTCTTACGTTAAGTCCGTGCACTTAACTGGTGCATAGATGTATTGCAATCTACCGCACTTTTCCAAAAAAAATAGAGTTCGTGATAGTTCGGATATGGCATGAGCGGATGGAAAATATATGGGAAAAGGAGAAAAAAGATTAAAAAAACAAACAAATCGCAATGACTCATTTGTAATATCAATCAAATATCCATAGATAAACTGTATCTGAATAACCCATGACCAAATGGCGCCTGAGTCAGGTGCTTGTTGTCAGTGATCAATCAGTGGTATCTGACAACAAGCTGTTAATGAATATATGATAAATTTCTAAGCCATAAGCACAAATTTCTTCCACTTTTGCATCTTTTAGTGCCCGGTCCAGAGCGGATTTCACTTTTCGTGAAGAAAACAGTCTTAGTCTTAGTCTCTTAGATTTTGGAAACAGCTCTAATACTTCAATTTTTATATCATATTATAATCGCAGTAAGAGTTAAGACAAACTTAAGACAAGTACAGACTACTCTTAACTTTACTCTTAACTTAAGCGTGAACTTAAGTTTAACTTAAGTTAAGTCTATGACTTAAGAATTTTTGTGAAATACTCAAAATTAAGTCTAGCTTAACTTCAGACAAAACGGAGACTTAAGTATGACTTAAGTCTAAGTCGAGCACTTAAGAATTTCTGTGAAACACCCTCCTGAAACACACTTAGGACGAAACTTAAGTTTAACTTAAGTGTCTCCTAACTTTTTCTTAGTTTTTCACTTAAGTCAAACTTAAGTTTTTTGATGAAACTGGCTCTAGATCAATTTATTACTCAATGGCTACTTTTTCTTTACTCAGAACCACCGCCATAACGATAAGTTAAAGACCTCAATTTTCTGTGCTTCATAAAAAGAGAACACGAATTGGAAATGCGTTAACCTTACTGATAGCATTGGTAAAGGATGGACTTAGACAACAGGAGACATTTTATATGGCAATGTCAATAGCCCAAGACCATATCAGCCTATTTTTACAATTCGGATATGCTTGATTCACAGTATCCATCTCATGCATTATACTGGCAAGCAAGAATCGAGTCAGAGACATGATTGACGTCTACGTACATACGGGCACGCTGCTTTACAGCCGAAGACATGAATTTTGTCTGTACTTTGAGCCGTATGCATTATTCTGCTAGTCATAATAATAATAAAGCTACTTATCGAAAATGATAGCTTCTATGTGAAGGACGATAATATTAATTTTTCTAATGGTAAAATGCTAGTTGCTAATTGATTCTAATCTGATTGGTGGTCTCTGCGAAAGAAAAGCGATCATCCGCTTTCTTAAAGTCGATTCCCATTCTGTTTTTCACTTCGAAAATGAAGAGAACCACTTACAGACCAGTTTTGCTTTTCAGCTTTGCGCTTCACTTTCTCCTGATCTGAACTAATTTCGCCATAATGAGTAATCTTATTGGCTTAATCCCTTCACATAGAGCCACACTGTCTGTATGTCTGACCGACAGAGAAACGGGTTGGTTTATGGTAGTTTTAAGTAAATACTATTATGTCACATTACGTAATAAATTACATCATGGCCTTTTTCCTTTCTTTAGATGTTCATGCTATTTAGCCATGAAAAGTCTTTAGCTGTCCTCAATAACGACGATTTTTCCTTTCTCTATCTTTGTTTTGCTATGTTCCTTATTTCATGAACTAAGTTGAAGAAATTAAAGAAAGCATTAATAGTTCTTTTTATCGCTATTTGCTCCGAAGAAGTTCAAGACTGGACCTAGCCGGTGCCAGATGCCAAGATCGTCGGAGAAGTCTACATTTTTATTTCTATTTTATGTTTTTTACTGAGAATTTTTACCTATTTTTCAAGTTTTCTCTAAGCTTCCTTAATTTTTAAAAACTGTACTGTAAAAATAAAACAACAGTTATCTGGTCGCAACAGCCAATTTTTCTTAGCATTTTCTTCCTATGGCTGTCTTACAATACTGAACAACTTTTGCGATTGCTCCGACGAAGTTCAACACCACCAAGATAAGCTGGAAAAACCAGATGATAGAAATGTAAGAAAAGTACGACGTTCTTCTAATACAGAACAAACCGTTGTCTGCTCCAATGATCATTTATGGCGGTCGTCCAGATCTTAGTAGTATCTTGAAATGTTCATTAAAATGTAATAAAAAAAAATGCAGCAATCGACGGTAAATTGATGAAGGCCATAAAAATAAGTAGCTGTTACATCGGTGACCATGCACAATAGTGTAGAGTGCGACAATTAAAAGCTAGTTTTCGAATCTTCGACAAATGGCCAATTAACATATCTAATCTTTTCGCTACCCATACAAAAAATAATTGAAAACTAACATCAGGAGCATAACTTCATAATTTTCAAAACAAGTGGAATATTGTTTCCATTGTCACTCTGACTTGCAACTTCTTTTTAGAAACCTCATGTTTTCGTCTACTGTAGACATATCCAGTTTTGCAATTGTACTGAACAATAAATAACATGGAAATTTTGTACCAAGATGAAATTAATACCGGTTATGAAAATGCTTTCTTCCACTTCAAGTCCTCTGTGCTTGGCCAAAATTTCGCAAATGCATAAATAATTTAGAAAAATAAAACGCTACTTTAAGAATTCATATTTCGTTGTAAAAGTCAGCATCTTTCGACTATTGATTTGGGAAAATATGGCTTCCGAATAATGTGTCCTAAACAATATAACAACGATATAAGTTTTCTACAGTCCTCGTGATTGGCAGTATCTATCCCTTATCTGGCATTGAAAGCAAGATTAATTATAATTAAATGTATTCCTCTTGATTCACATGACTGAATAGCAAAGTCATTGCATTGTTCATTTTCTTCTAAGGCAATTCTAAAGTTTCTTTTTATATCAGGGCCGTCTATCTCCACCTGAATATCTGAGGCATTTTGTACCACCTCGAAGGTTCGATCACTCAGTGTGCCACCTAAAAAATTCATTTGTACAGCAAAAAAGCGTACCATCTTACGTTTGTTTGAGGCATTGCATCTCAAACGTTCCACAAGAATAGACGCTCCTGTTTTGCATTTTCTTTATCTAGGTCTACTACCGTGCTAGAAGTCAACCTTTTGTCTCGTGTAGTTTACGTGATGTAACCCTCGTATGTCGGTATTGGTTAGTCTCAGCCATCTAGTGAGAAAAAACAGATTTTTTCCTATATATCTAGTCTTTCATGAGGTATTATGGTTTTTCCATTTTGTAGACCACACCTTTCGTTACAATTCCATTTCATTTGATTCCAAGCAGAGGTAAAAATCCAGTTAGAAAAAAGCTGATATTTGTTCTGTTACACACTTTGGAATTTATGTCCAGTGAGATTTCATAGCGTAATGGCAAGCTAACGAAAGAACTGAAAATGATTGTCAATAAGTAGAATCAATACAGATTCGAGTGCGTAACAAATCGATGAGATAATAAAATTGAAAAGCACTTTTCGTGTACAGACAATTCTATTATATTGTTGAAAATCGAATCTTTGGAAAATGTCAAGTGAGATAAAATTTGATTTTTGCCCTTTTCATCTCAAATTGATTAGCGTGTGATGAATAGTAAAGTGTTGAAAATTATGTTTTTGTTGTTGTTGGCAGAGAGCTGGCAGGAGTCAAGAATTCGATTACCATGGACTGATGACTGTTAGAAAGATCACCAGAGTGTGTTATTTTATGATGTTCAAAGGTTGTTCGCTGTGGTTTCCGACTTCAAAATTCTCTAGATATCCCAACATTTGTGAATATGAGATCAGGAAACGCTGTTTGATATGACAATGAATGCTAATAAACTGAAATTATTTTCTCAATGTTGATTCAATTACGATTGTTGTGTTGTTGATTCAATCTCAATGTTGATTCAATTATTATATCCAGATAGTCATTTTATTTCTCTCTATAAGCTGTGATTATCTATATGTATGGTTATTATTTGAAAAATTAAGGTATAAATCGAGAGAAAGAAAGTACCTTCGAAATATATTGTTGTGGTTTTTTGTCGTGTGATGCTTTGTTCTCTTCTAAGAGGATTTCCTCGAATATTAGATCATGCCTTCCTGTAGCAGATATACCGTAACTGTAAAGGCTTCTCTACGTTGTGAACTAAGAATATTTATTTTCAAACTTACGCGCGATGTAAGTTTTGCTTCGAAAAGAGGGTATCTTTCAGATCGCAATGAAAGTTTCTAACAGAATTGACTATTTATAAAGTATTTAAGAAATGTTAAAAATACATTTTAACTCAAACACATCCTTAGATCCTCGTCTTTTTTAGCCTGTTTCAAATTTTGTGCCGTATCTGATAAAATAGAAAATAAAAGCATACCACTATAACTCACCTACTGTTCACTTTTATTTGTGTTTACGTTTGTTTTCTTTTTCTAATATGATTCTCTAATTGTTTTCCGTTTTTTAGATGATTTTTTTATTGTGCGTTTTGTCTTTACCTGTTTTCTGTCATCCTGTGAAATGTAGATAGAAATTTATTTTATCGTCCACTATTTGAATGTTACGTGGTTATTCCTCTGTTCATCAAACATTATTAGGAACATTTTTTACATGGTTCGTGACAGCACTGGGCTCATCGTCGGTATTTATTTTCAAGTCACCTAATGTAACTTATCTCTCTTTTTTTAGCTGAACATTTTGTTTATTATCATAATCTCTTCTTTTATTTAGCAAA
Source organism: Didymodactylos carnosus (assembly GCA_905250885.1). Lineage (NCBI taxonomy): Eukaryota > Metazoa > Rotifera > Eurotatoria > Philodinida > Philodinidae > Didymodactylos > Didymodactylos carnosus. Next base: position 16,839 of record CAJNOQ010004015.1, read on the forward strand.
GACTCCTTGATTACAGTCTAGGCTTCGCAGCAGGGGTACGATGTACGTTTCTTTTGAATTTTTTTGTATTTTTATGATGATCAGAAACAGTGTCTTTCTTCTTAATTTGTTCAGGTTATGTGCGCAGCATCTTTTTGGTCATTGCTTGATCCTGGAATAAGGAATGCAAAAGAATCGAAATTATATGGTCAACAAGGTCAATATGCATTTATTCCAATTACAATTGGATTTATCTTTGGCTCTTTATTTGTTTATATTTCTGATTTATGGTTACCATCTTTTGAGAATTTAAATGAAGTAAGAATTTTTCATAAATATATACAACAAATTATTCTGCATTATTTCTTTCAGTCATTTTTCTCAACCGATAAGAAGCATGACAATGACATAGCGTCCAATAATGGTAATATTACATTGGTATTGGGATTTTATATAACTTTGAGAAATTTTTCCCCCTTTAGTAATTTCTCAATATAGAATCATCTCAATGAATTATGAGGCAAGACAACGCGTGAGCAAAAATGTAGTAGCAAATGGGCATATAATAAAACCACAAATGATTCATTGTGGTCCGGAAGAAGGAGAAACAAATCGTATAAAATGGAATAGGATGCTTTTGCTTATTATCGCGGTTACCGTTCATAATTTTCCGGGTATGTAGTGAGATGAGACAACTTCACTTCGTAAACACTTAAATCTGGTCTATTGTTTTCAGAAGGAATGGCTGTTGGCGTTGGTTTCGGCTCAGTAAAAAGTTCGTTAAATGAAACGAATGCGTTCAATAATGCGAGGTATGTTGTACGTGACGTCGCAACATTTATAGTCTATGGTTTCTCATGTTCACTCAATGAGCAAACGTTTTCTATTTACTCCTACACGTTAGAATAAAAAACAACTCGATCATTTTTCTTTGTTTTAAGAAATTTGGCTTTTGGTATTGGTCTTCAAAACTTCCCCGAAGGTAAGCTAACTTCAAAGTCAGCTGTTGTTCATCTGATAACTAAAGAATTATTCATACTATTTCAGGATTGGCAATATCCATACCTCTGAGGAGTTATGGTATGACACCGTGGAAAAGTTTTTGGTAAAAATCACAATATATTTGTATATTTATAGAGAAGTGCACGAAAGAAACGAGTCAGGTTAACACTTTGGCTATCGGTGTCCTGTATATAGGGCGGCGGTCTTCGATTTGCTTATCGGTGTCCTATTAAAATGATGCTTTGAAATTTTTAGATTTTGCGCTCATGTAACTCTCTACAGTTAGGGTTTTGTCTGCCACGTGTCACTGTCAAAAGCTGGAATTTTCAAGGCATCATTTTAATAGGACAGCAGTAAACAAAGCAAAGATCGCCATCCTATATATAGGACATCGGTAGCCAAAAGATTAAGTACCAACTATGAGTATTTTTGGCGTACTGATTGACAAAAGAGGATCTCAGATGTTTCAGGTTAAATTCATTGGTTATGTAGTTGATATTAATTGTTTACTTTTCATTCAAAAGTTGAATTTTTTTTATTCTAATTCTACTTATGCATTTTATCGGGATTAAATATAGTTTAATATTGCTAACGAGGGAAGGCCACCAACTGCCTCCTCGCTTTTGAGCTTAAACTCAGTTGACAATAGGTAATCGAACGTGCTGATTCCGAATATCACAATGGTTTTTGCCCGCTTTCGATTTAAAGACCCGTT
>CAJNOQ010004016.1:0-18533 GCA_905250885.1 Didymodactylos carnosus
ACTGGTGACAATTTTAACGAAGAATATCTAAAAATATTATTGATGGAATACGAGAATGGACGAAAAATGAAACTAACGGATAAAGAGTGGGATCTTTTATTACCTTATTGTTATCTGATAACATTTAATCAAATATTATTTACAATACCCACAGACGATAAAGATAATATAGAAGCAACGACCAAAATAACAGATATGTTAATCACGCTTTTATTACCAATAGAACAATTATCATTGCTGAGTCAAACAGACTTTATTACAAAAATTAAAAATTCCATTTCTAATGAATATAAAAAATAATATAAAGAGAAAGTGCCTATAAAAGCGAATGTACTTGTGCAGTTACGTTTTGAAGAAATAAATAATATATTTCAGGTTCATTTCTGTTTCTCATATTTTCATTGAGAATTTTATACATTGGATCGCAGTCACCATTTTTTTGAATCCAAACTTATATTTTGTCCCACGTACTGAGAGAAATAGAAAACAAAAATGAAAGTTAACCTGAGTTTAGAAGAAGAAAGACAATAAGAAGAGCCATCTTCTAGATCAGAGGGTTAAAGCAGAGAGAAAATTTCTCATAAAAGTTAATGCTTAAACATTAACATAGATTCATGAGTGAGACATCTTGAGCGCTCAAATAGTCTTTGTCGATAGCGCGCACAGATCGAATTTTAACGTGACAACAACTTTCATTATTTCTTATGACTTAGTCTTTCTTGAAACGGCTTTGACACAGCACATCCCGCTCAGCCATTCCCCTGCAGGCATGGGCGAGTCCGGACTGGAAGATTTTTTTGCGGACTCGGGCAAGGACTCGGACTGGAGATTTTTTTAAAGGACTCGGACTTGAGTTTTTGTATTTCGAGTCCGATCTATTCAACTTTCAACACAAATGAGCAGAGAAAAATGAAAAGCGAAATAATAACACCTTCTGTTTCACAAGAAATTGAAAATTTTGTTCAGGAAATAGACATGCAAAATAATCTTATTTTCGACAAATCAAATATCTATCCAGGGCTCGGTAAATTATAAAAGAGAAATAAACCACACCCCTCAAAGAAAGAATCTAAAAAATGACCGGACTCGAAATGGACTCAGGACTTGGACTCGGTTCTTAATGTCAAGGACTCGGACTTAGCTCGGACTCGCCCGTGCCTGCTCCCTTGTGTTTTTCAATTCAGTATGATTATTACACCAGGCAATAGATACATTCACGTGTGATGAATCGGCATAATCAGAAAGCCACAAGCGATCAGAATTAAGAACAAACATATTCATATTCATTCTTTCATGCATTCACTCATCACTCATGTACAAAACATTTTCAGCTACGAAACGCCTGTTGGCGGCATGCCAGTGCGACGTAGCTTTCTCAACGTCATATCATCTGCTCTGCTGATTCAAGTCACAGACCAGAGGCTGCATACGTTATAGGCGCTACAGTCGGTCGCACGTACAGCTGGGCATCACATGTGCCCTAAATAACGTAGTTTTCTCATGTTACATACTTGGTTGTATTAGTTGTAGTGCTTTAATAAATACCCAAAGCCACTAACTAATATCTCAGACACACGATTCGATAAGCATGAATAAAAAAATTACGCGTAAAACATTATTTTTTGGAATAAAATATACAAGTTTTTATACTTTTCTTGACTATCTCAAGAGTAATTTATGAAGTGATAGATGAAATTAGATTGTCGATTTCTAGACCAGAGGTCTTCTCAACTTATTTTTTTCGAATGTTGGACAAAAATGAGGACGCTTGTTTTAATGAAATAATGTCATCTCAATCTAAAATACCCGATAGGCTAAGCTAAAGTCACATATTTGCAAACGACTAAGGTTTTTTTTATATCACTTTTCTACTTGCGAGAACGTTCTCGAAAACATCAAACAGTCGATCGACTGTTCATTTTAATAACAAAATTAAAAGTTACACAAAACTGTGCATGACAACTAAGCGAATTATTGGCAGATGCATGTTTTTTTGAACATGTGAATATTTTCTACTAGAATGAACTTCTTTTAAAAGATCACCATTTGATAAAACATGTCTATGAAAATCTGTACAATTTATATTATTCATATTTATACTTTTTCTTTCAATCAGATTTTATCGACAAACTTATATCACACATATCTCATGAGTCAAGAGACGCGTGCGCGCGCGAGAAAGAGTGAGTTATTGTTGATGACTTGAATCTCAGAATAACTCTATGTACTACAAACTGTTCAAACACCCATATGATAATGATCTTTATGGCAAGATAAACTAAACAGGATGTAAATCTTTGCAGACTAGGTAATAATCCGTCAATCAATACTTTTTCTCTCAAATATGGCGCAGAGTATGACTTCAAAAAAATTACCAGTAGGGACAAACTATGCCAAAACGATCGAATGTTCCCATCAATGAGGGACATTTGAAAAACTTGTTCTAGAGGTCAAAAATCAGCAATACTTTCTGAGCTGAAACCAACCATTTGCAAATAATTTTCCTAGTGGTCAGTTGCAGGTTTTTAGGTAAATACTCATGTTCTACACGATCAGCATAATTAAATTTTGTCAGTTTCTACCAAATTAATAGAGAAATACGCGTGAAAGTACCGATATCATCATCAGCATATAATTCATTAACTTGTATCATTTTTTATCGAGACACGTTGCGTTCTAAAATGCGGACAATAAAATAATCTATTACACATGCTGCATTATAAATATCTTGCTTTACGGTCGGTTTCATATATTTCGATATTTGTCCTTAGCGACCTCTTAAGTTCACGAATATAGTTGGTTCACTCATTGGATGAACGTTTCGAATTGAAAAAAAAACAGAAAGAATTCTAATAAACGGAACTTCGAAATTATTATTAGAAGTCCATTGGTAAAAATTTCAGCTTGAAATAATCAATCGTTCAAATGCTATAGGTGACCCAAGGATCCTTGTACGATACATTTATCTGAAGTTCTTTGAAAGGTGTAAAAGTGAGTTTGTTCAAGATTAATCTTGACACGCAAATCAAAAACTTGGCTTGATTTTTAAATTTCCTCGTTGCTTTCTGACGTAGAGTTCAAGTTGAAAGTTCTAAAGAGACCACTGATTATACTATAATCATTATAGTAACGAAAAGAAGAATAAGGAAAGACCATTTACATTTTTTGACCAAGATTTTCGAGACTTTTTGGAAGATAACTATTTTTCTAATTAATGTAAGACTAAGACTAAGACTGTTTTATTCACAAGAAGTGAGAGTCGACAAAAGTCACTGACCTGTAATAAATGACTCAAGCCAAACAACACAAAAAGAGTAATAAAAAAGAACAAAATAAATATGACAACTAACGTTAGAACCAAAAGTAGTAAAAAAAGAACAAATATAAATTCTTAGATTTTTAACTGACAAATGTTTCACTGGAAGAGATACTGACATAAAGCTGTTTTGAAAGACGTTAAAGAAGAAAGACAAATAACTGACTCTGGGAGATTATTCCAGTCAGCAATAGTTGAATAAAAAAAAGAAGAATGCATCGTTTGCGTAGAACAACCATCAACAGAAGATGGAATGCGAACATATTTAGAATGATGAAGACGTAATGATGAGTAGTGAGGACGATGAAGAGTATAAAAAAGTTAAAAAATGTTAAGTTAATGTTACAACATTTGGTAGTTGCGAGCATTTGTGAAAATGAATGACACCAATGACAAAAACTCGCTAGAAGACATGGTGTATATTGCTGCATTTTAGGACTTGCAAGAAGATATGCGTAACTTTCTAATGCGAATTGATACTGACTTACGTCACATATTATGACTCATCAGATACCGTGGCCGTCAGATCGTTATTGCGAAACGAAAAGTCTGGTTCTACATAATGACTGAAAACTTCAACGTGTCAGATTCTAGGACCTTTGAAAAACGCTTTTCGAAACATTCAAAGAATTTTCTTACGGTGGAAAATGAAATAGTTTTTGGAAGTGCCCACTTCCGCTTACACGTTGATGTGCTTACCTCAAAAATCGATTTTTGACAGGCAGAGTCTTTATTTTTGGAACAACTGAGCGTTGCTAGATTATCTTCATTGAAATACAGCCAACATGAAGTAACTTTTATCTGAAGTCTTATTTAGATTGACTCTTGAGATAAGTTTCGTTCACAAAATTTTTATATGTTTGACGTGTAAGAGAGTATCCTAAAAGACTTATTCATGCTCGTTCAGTATAGATCCGATCTCACTATACGCTAAAGCAACTTTCTGTTTTTGTAATTACTATTTAGTTTTGTTTTTCAGAAAAGAAAAGCCGATATGTCAGACAATAATAGCGATCTCCTATCTACTTACAGACTTCAGGTATGTTCAGTTTTCTTTTCTTGTCTTACTAATTATTGTGTTTAAATTTATGAAGTTTACTGTTATAGCTTGAACAAGTAGAAAATACATTGAAGGAAACATCGAGTGACGAATTAATTCAACTAAGAGATGATCTAAGAGAAGCAATTTCGCTTTATAACAGTGAGTGAAGGAAGTAACTGGATATCTACAATTCTTTGAACTATTTTTTTCTCTATTATAGGCTATGAGCAAGTAGAAGAAATAATATTGTCTTCTGATTCAGATGACGATACCGAAGAGGAGGCAGAACAGAATAATATTGTGCGAGAAATTGTGGGTAATATTAAATGCTATAGATTCTGAATAAATGTATTTGATTACCAAGTATACACTCTGTTTTACAGGTACAAAATGCAGTGTAAAGTTTTCATGTAAAACGAGCGGACTAAGACGACATAATGCGGTTGTGCTTGGTATCGAATCAGTGGCTGAAAATTCAGTAAGATCAATAAATTGGATGTATAACAGACTGTTACATAAATTATTCTTATTAATATTATAGGTGCGTGTTTTATTTTGTCAACCCACGAGATTAGATCTAAAACCGTGTATACATTATTTGAATGACACGTGTCGATTTGGAGACAAGTGCAAGTAAGAAAAGCTACATTACTCAATTGATAATTTCATTCCTTGATCTTTATTTGTATATTAGATATTCTCATGGCTATGTTGTGGGTGTTAGCGATTTACTAGAATATGTTGAACCTGATTTCAGGTGTGTACTGGAATATTTATTCGTTACGATGATTGATCTGGCTATAAACGGTTTCTATTTAGCAATTTAGCTGTGGGTCAATGCTGTTTATGTAAGCATGGCGAAAATGATGTGTGGCAATCAGCTGTTATTGAATCAATTGAACACGATAACCACTTGTGTGTTGTTCGCTTTATTCATTTTAACGCTATTGAAGCAATTCCGTTTGAATCATTGATAACAACTGGTACGTGTATATCTTTTGCCAGACCACGTCAAAAGCTGAATTTTTATCTTTTTTAATTTAGGAGAAGTAGCTATCGATGAAGAAAGTAGTGAACAAACACATCAGCTGGATAACGATGACAACACTCACTCTGGCTATTCCACATCATCAACAACAAGGACAACTTTAGGGAAATTAGGCGATTGGGAGAAAAATACGAAAGTAAGTAAACTAAAGCTTGTTCATAATGGCCTTACACATTTTGTCTTTTATTTATTTATTTATATGCATATTTTCAGGGTATTGGATCAAAATTATTATTGAAAATGGGTTACAAAGTCGGGCAAGGACTTGGTAAACGAAATCAAGGACTAGTCAATCCGATTGATGCTCGAATACTACCAAAAGGTAAGCCTGCTCAAAATATTTGTATCTCAATAAGCGTTTGAAGAAATTTGATGCCGACGTTGAGAACGGTAGGAAACAATAACTCTCATAGTTTTGGCTCCATACGTGTTCTGACGTCATGCAAAGAACTTCAGTTATCCATAATAGAAACATGAGATTTTATGTGAAACTGACAAACTATTACTTTGCTCTGTCTTTTATATATATTAGGAAAATCACTAGATGCTGTTATTGCATTGCGTAAAAGTAACAAACTTCAAAGTGCATTTAAGACCAAAAAAATCACCACAAAAACAATACAAAAACAACAGAAAAGCGAAAAACTAAAGCATAAATTGGCTGAACAAGATGTTTTCACATTTCTTGATAAAGTATTTGTGACTCAAACAAGACATGGTATGATTGAATGAGTCCTGTGTGTGTGTGCGTAGAGGTGGGACAGTCCAAGTTCCTATAGTTCTTAAGAACTGGTCACCAGTGTTCAGTTCCTGTTGAACGAGGACTGGTTACCAGTTCCTTTCAAGAATTCAAAATAAAATAAAACCGATGTAGCTAGTTATATTGACTTGGTTTAGTCAACTAAACACACCATCTACCTCTGGTGCACTACACAAAGTCAATGTAACTAGGTTCACCGATTTTATTTCAATTTTAATTTTTTGAAAAGAACTAGTACCAGTTCCCGTTCAAAAGAACTGAACTGGAACTGTCGCACCCCTATGTGTGCATACAAATCGCCAAGAAAAATGAATAATATATTTTTTTAAGGATACGAAGATCCAACGCCATCACCTATTTTCAAAAATAAGCATAAAACAAGATCAGATGATGTATCCACCTCGCTCATCTTGAGTACACAAGTATGTATTTTAAATATGTATATAGCTTCATTGATGCAGTAATGTACAATTTTTTTTATTTAGGTTATAAGAAAACACGATGAAATTCGACAAACTGAAAAAGATATACGCCATTTAGAAGATAGAATAAAACGAAATGAACAAAGGTAGACTGTTTATACTCTTGTATGAGTAATTTGATGTGTATCTTCTGCTTTGTGATTTAGTGGTTCTCTGACGGTGGCTGCAAATCTGAAACAACATTTATCACAAAAGAAAGCAAACTATAGTAAATTGAAACACGTTGAAAGTGATTTATTGACAAAGCGTGACCAGATTCGTGCAAAACGAACAGACACTATATTTTAAAAATGGCGTTCTCTCATTGTAGTTTGTATACGTGTTTTTTATTTTATGTATATATCTATACACGCCAACCATTGTTCTTCTTTTTTATTGCTTTTTCTAAATTGGTACACATGATCGTTGTTGAAATTAATGAATATTTATCCTGTTTCTTATAAAGTTTCGAGTATTCTTGAACAAGATTTGCAATTTTGATAAAAAGTCCTATGGTGTATTTACAGATCGAAATGTGAAAGTTGGTACAATAATGTTAGCGGCGTGAAGGACGAACACAAGCCAATAAATGTGTTTGGGACACTATTTCGGTTAATAAATCTTTTCTGTTTTCAACGAGCTTGCTGGACCAGCGACCATAAATAGAATTCTTGTTGACAAAAAAGAAGGATTAGAGAATGATCAAAAGCAGCTGAATTGTATTAAAACTTACAATAATTTATATTGCAGGCATGAGGAGATTACATCACGAACAAACTGTTCGTTTTTTCAACTGCCTATATATTGCCTAGTTGCTGATGAATTGTGCTGTCGAAAAACCATTTTCAAGTTACAATTTTGCAAGAAGGAGATAGTTGTTTCATCAACAAGCTGTTCGTTAGTTCAATTCCCTATAGTACATTCAGTTGTTGACGACTTGTACTACCGAAAAAAGTTATCGATATTACAATTTATTAAATCGCACAAGAATTCTATTTATGGTCGCTGCTCCAGCAAGCTCGTTGAAAACAGAAAAGATTTATTAACCGCAATAGTGTTCCAAACACATTTACTGGCTTGTGTTCGTCCTTCACGCCGCTAACATTATTGTGAAGCGATGTATCGAGACAGAGTGAACCAGCGAAAGTCTTCTGCATTCATATGTAAATTTGCGATGTGAATACTTCGTGCAGCAAGCTATCCATTTGACCCTGGTGGATCGAAGAAGGGATGGGACATCCCTTCAAACAAACGGGGAAATATTGTAACAGAGAGCTGTTTTGTACAGAAAACAAAAAATGAACTGTGGTTCCTAAGCTATATAAAATAACGAAAAGGATCCATTCATTAGTTTTAAGAATAATTTAATATAAAAATTTCTTTTGCTTTTCTTAATAGCTCACTGTCTCGGTTTTGTCACAACTGCTTTACATTCGTTAAAGACTGGGAAAAGGGTGCCTTTTTAATTAACGCTATTTTAAGTAGCTAACTTGTGAGAAAATCGGGAAAATTTCTAGTGTATCGTTTTGCTTTTGTTGAAAAGAAAAAATCTTCGTAATGCGGTAAAATAGATTATTTGATTAGTTGAAATTTTTGATTAGTTATTTGATTAGTTTGATAAGATTGAAAACTTGTGTGTAATTTATATTTATAAACAGGAAGAATATAGTTTAGCTTTAAATTGTGTTAGATTGTGTAACTGATAATAAAAAATGACCATTTGTTCTGTTCTGTACATAGAAATGTATCCAATTTCTTTCATTCAGCAAAATCAGAGAAGGAAAAAGGAAAGAGAATGATATTGATATCTACGCGTACACTTATTTTTGACGGCTTCTCTAAGGTGTCGGCAGTAAAATCAATATTAATATGTGGATCATCATTAACTAGATCTTTAACAGCGTCAATATTTCTTCAGTAACGGCGGTTATTGGCGACCGCTACGTGGATCATATTCCAGCGACTCTCGCTCACTTGAAAAATCATGAAGCCAGAGGCCAACCGTACGATACGGTACATAATCTTCACCGTAAGCAGTGGTCAATTTGAGTAGCATTTAAACCCAATAACGAGCAAGTTTCCATGTAGTAGCGTAAACACTGTTTATCCATCTAAAAATGTAGATGAAAGAAAAGTAACGGAATATTGTAGTACATACCTGTTGTAGCTACCAGAAAAAGCTCACATCGAGATTAGAAACAATCAGCAAATGTGAGACTAGTGTTGCCTGAACTTTTTGGATGCCCAAGTATGTAGGGAGTTACCAGTTATATTTGGTCAAATATTGTCCGCTGGGTTGTCGGCTAATCTGTTATATAAGATATGGCTTGTTGTTATGTCCAAAGTTTAGTCAGCCGTATTGACAACAAATTATCACTCATGATAAATTATTTCATAAAAATTTGAACGTTACAGGCCAGAGCATACATAAATCGCTTCACAAAACTTTCGAGAATCTCTGTAACATAGCCAATCATTTTCACTCAGTCCTTCGTACGAAGCTAGGTATATCAAATATTTTTCAGATCTTACGTATTTCTTAATGCACCCGCTGCTCAGAAATAATGATACTTGCTCAAAAAAATCGATTTTGAGATAAGCACATGGAAAGATAGCGTAAAGTGTCTACTTTCAGACTTTTTATCGTTTTCTATCCTAGAAGTGATTTTTCGTGGCTTTCGAGCAAGTTTTCTAGGAGCCTCGAAAAACAGGATCTTCAAATAATAGCTCTTTCCTGGATACGTATGCAAGTAAATTTTTTTCTAAACACGTAGACTTGTAGAGCATCGCTTTTGATAAAGTAAGACATCGCACAACTCTTTATGGGCCTGCGTCAAAAAGTTACAAGCATTTTCCTACAAGTCCTAAAATGGACCAACCGATACACAGCGTTTTCTGTCAGAACATACTTTTTGTGCAGGCATGCTCAGTATACGGCACTGTTTTCAATAATGGTTCATCGTAGAGAGATTTTCCTTTTTTAATCGAAAGAGTGAAGAACTCTACGTGGGCTGATGGAAGCTGATTTTTCAATTAGACCTTAGTTGTTTAGAAAACCAAGGATATCTAGAAAACTCAAAAGGAGATCTGGGGATTTTAAGGTCGCTGGATCTCTATAAAACGAACGAAGGGTCAATTGAAAAATCAGCGTCGGTAATCAGCGTTCTTTTATTGCGACTGTATAGAGCATTCAATTATCTATCGAACAGTGTCTCAAACTCTCTTTCAAACATTATTTTGACGAAAAATTTGGCTAACTACAAAGCACTATTTTTACGTCTTCATAACTCGTTGTAAAAGATGTTGCAAACCTCACAGGGGCTCAAAACTTTGTATGAAATGTTGATAAAAATTACATTTTTAATGATGTTATGCAGAGTTTTTAACTAAAAACCTTTTAAAAAAAAATAAAGGGAAGTTCTTGTGTGAATGGTATGGGGTTGTCGATTGAAACCACTTCTGACAGTAGAGCTTCTACTAAATGAGAGACCAGAGGTTCGTGCCTGCTATGCAGCCTAAAAGTTACGTTCGACTGATGTGTTGAAAATTTAATTCAGTATCAATATCGTACAAATGTGAGTAAATCATAACGATAATATAAGTAAACTAATTGTAAAAATAAATGGGTCTATGCTGTTGCTTTAAACCCTCTAGTACCATAGACACACACTTCTCATATTAATGTTGAATAGATACCAACTACTTGCTTGAATTTGCGTATATAATTGCATAGATTACACGTACAAAAGAGATGTGAACGATAATAAGAAAAGGAATAATGTGTATGTTGTAGCTAAAACTGGAATACAGTCAGATCTCAGATTTGCCTAGCCAAAACTAAGATTCCACTTTTTGCTAGCCATAATCGAAATCCTAGTTTTGGCTACATTCTGTTTCTAAATAATCACTTTGTTGAGGAAAGAATCAAGGGAACAGTGTAAAGATTAGTGTGATTACTTTACGACTGGAAATACCGTTTATTTTCTTCGGTTATTCTCGTATTCTGGGTATACTATATACCTTATTCACATTATATCATACTCTGCTCGACAGTTGTGCGTGTGTACGTCCATATGTATGACAGTATATATAGTCTCTACTTTTGCCAATTTGTGGAAACACTTCAAATTAATAATATCGTCTCCTTCGCCTATTACACAACCTTCTTCTTCCATTTCAGCTACAACTTTTTCTTCTGCTTGTACTTCCACTTTACCGTCAGATACACATGAAAATAAATTTTATGATGAAATAGAAAAAAAATGCTAATTCGTTACAACAGAAATATCGAGATAAAACTTTCAAAAACAAACAAACATGTGATGACATTTTGAAAGTTTTGTTACTTTCAAAAGGTAAGACTGGAGATTCTTCATCAGTTAAATTTAGATTTTGGTGTAAGCAAAAATTTACTATTATGAAACTTGTGGATTGATGTCTATTGCACAAAAAGTAAAAACTGATTTGTGTTTATAAATCATTGTTAATATCATAAAAAATGCCATGAAGCTGTCTCACATGGAGGAAGAGATAAAACTTTGACAGAAGTAAACTCACAGTATTCATCGGTACCAAAGATTGTTGTTGAAATATATCTAAAAACTTGTGTTGCATGTCAAGTACGAAAATCATTGAAAAATCCAGTCGTATCTAGAATCTTGGCAAGTTTGCAAATTGACTTAATAGGTATGCATACAAGACCCGATGTTGTAAGTAGTGATATTGTTTATTCTTGGATTCTTCATTGCATCGATCATTTTTGGAAATTTACCTTTGCTTATCCACTGAAAAATAAATCAGCTGTTGAGGTTGCATCGAAACTTCGTGAATTGCTTTTTAGTTTTAGTCCACCACATTTATTATACTTGGATAATGGTGCAGAATTTGTTGCTCAAGTGATTGTTGAACTCAAAACACTTTCCAGAAATGTGTTTTACTCGAGGAAGACCACGACATCCACAATCACAAGGTTGTATAGAACGTGCTAATGGTGTTTTAAGTATTACCTTAGGAAAATGGCTTGATATAAATCATTCAACTCATTGGTCAGATGGTCTTCTCTCAGTTGTTTACGTTATAAATACTAGAGTTTCATCAACAACAAAAACAACACCTTATGAAACAATGTCTGGGACAAAAACCACGCTCAAATTTTGGTTTTTGGAAAATCGTTATACAACGAGGTTGCTTCAGTCAAACAGTTTTCCTTGGACAAGACATGAAAAAGGTAAAAATAATTTTTGACTTTTCGCTTATTCCGAGTGAATGAATTCGGGTTTTCATCATCCAAAAGAAGCGCCTTTGAGGCATCTTTTTATAACCGACTTTAGCTCAAAACTTTTTTCAAAGTAGGTTTTCGAGGAGATCTTTTGGAAAATCAGCTCATAACTTAAGAACTTCAAGTACGAACATTTTCATTTTTCCTCATAAATAGATAGCCCAAAGTGCCCTGTTCAAAACGGAAGCCACGCGAGACCTTGATTTTCAGTGGTTCGGGCGTGGCATCAGACTTTCTTGGAGCCCTAGTACGGGTATTCGGTAAATTTAGGTAGTTCTGAAATCGCATAGAACTCACGTAATCGAACACGCTAAATCTAATGACAGTTTATTTTTGGAAAAGACTCCAACAACCAGGCCAAAATTGAGTTTTATGAAAGTTGAAGTTTCCATCCTGTTTTAACCTAATATTAAAAAGTTAATAACTCAGTCAAAAAGTATGAGAAGGGGTTGAAAACATCAAGATTTATGGTATTTAGGCTGTTCTGTATCCTACTTAAAAGAAACCTGCAAAAACAATACTCAAGATCCTTCTGGAAGGTTTTCAGAAAACTTTTGATCAATAACATGATTTAAAAAGGTTTTTCGATCGTATAATCCTATAAAATGGGCAATTAATCACACATCTTACTTAGAATTAAATGCTCTTACAAATGAAATATGTGGCGATCTTTGCGGCAAACCTCCATGTAAAGTGTGGGACAGTTCCGAAAGAATTACCCACAAACACATATTGTGGATAGTCTCCTAGCGAACGCTGACCGAAGAGAGGTGTTAGCGTTGTCTTGGATTCAAAGTCAGCGAAGGATTCAAACTCGAGACGACCCTTTACAGTGAAGGGAATGAGTAAATGTACTTTTGATTACCAAATTTTCCAGCATCACATTTTTATTTTTCAACAGAGTGTAATGTACATATAAACATATTAATTAAATTTTAACAAAGACAATATTTTCACAGTTTTATTTACATTTATTTACAAATTTAAAGCTTTGCTAACTTTCTTGGGGCGTCCTTTTGCTTTTCGTTTGCCCAATGGTTGAATACGTGTAGTCAAATTTCTTCATCTCTTCTTTGTTCATAATAGCTGTTGCTAAATCACATGGTGTATGTCAATGTCGAATAAATAATCTTAAGGATCATACAAAATACTCGTTTAAATGTTCTCAATATCGTAAATATCCATTATGTGGTTATGGATGGGGGAAAGAGATGTCGCAAACTCACGAATCATTCGATTTGTTAGTAACGCACTGATGATGAGGGATAAATGGGATTTCGAGAGAGGATTTCAAAGCCTACAAAGCTGTCTCACTCTTGTTCAACCAGTTCATTTATCAAGAATAATAATTAACAGAGAAAGAGCAAGAAAAGTGTGAATTTTTCTACTTGTAAATGTTACTCATGTTCATTGACTTGCAATTTTAAGTCGAAGAAGAGGGTATATGGGGTAAGTGAAACAGTCTATGTTGTAGAGCATTTTCGGCGCTTTCAGAATCTGTATTCACTTGGCTGACGAGATTTTATCTTAGCTGTGATATTTTCAAAGCGCGTAGTAGAAAGACGAAAAAAAAGTTGATCGCTCTGGAATAGGTTCGAGAGGCTCTCTGTCTACTCTTGTATTCCGTTCAAACTAGAAGCTGTGTAAGACCGAAACGCACTGCTCGATAGAGAATTGAATGGGCTATCCAATGGTATATCTGGTTGCCCCTTGATGCTGAGTTTTGGTGGAAAAGATCTGAAATACACTTGCAAACTTTCCAGGAGTATAGATCAATATCATTCTCTTTTCCTTTCTTTTTCTCTTATTTTTGCAGAAAGAGACAATGCGGTGGTTGTGCGAACAGGTACGGTTTTTTTTCAAGTGGAGTAAAATCCATATAACTCCGTTATTTCTTGACAAAATCGAAAGTTATTAAAATGCGAAGCTCTCCATCATCACGACAATCGATCTCTAAAAATTTTTTTGAAAAAGCTTCTTTCGTTTATGTGTTCTAAACGTTTTATTACAGACACGTTCACTGTGTTCGAATTAGGGGACTTTTCCTATTGCGAACGTTCCTTTTCTTTTTATTCCCTAATGCGAACAATCCCATTCAAATACACGTGTTTTTTTACCACAACGGGAAAAACACTGCTTCAAGTGAAAAAAAGTCAAAATCGCCACAACATACTGCTGGCAAAAATATTCTCTGAATTCTTAGACATCTACTGATTTAATAATAGACCTCTAGTATTCAGATAGAGATATAGATATAACTCTATTGACATTTGCTTCACATTTGTCGTATTCCGTCTGCTAAGAAGAAAAGAGAACGAAAACAGCAGCACGGAAAATAATTTGTGTAATCAATCGCTCATAACTCACTCATCTTTTGACCAAATTAAATAATTTTTGAGCATCAGATCCGCAAAACATTTCTCTACTCACCAATGTAAAAAGTACAAAATTTCCACAATGGAACCCTGCAAAGGACTCGATTAAAGTTAGTATGTTTATTTTCCCGTGCAAACATCATGCATGTTACCTTTAATCGAGTCCTTTGCAGGGTTCCATTGTGGAAATTTTGTACTTTTTACATTGGTGAGTAGAGAAATGTTTTGCGGATCTGATGCTCAAAAATTATTTAATTTGGTCAAAAGATGAGTGAGTTATGAGCGATTGATTACACAAATTATTTTCCGTGCTGCTGTTTTCGTTCTCTTTTCTTCTTAGCAGACGGAATACGACAAAAAGTTGCAGTTTTGCATGCATTTTTGAAGTTTTCCCTTCAAAGCGTACCATCAAACTCAGTTTTTAGCGTAGCCTCAAAATCAGTTTCATACGCTTTTCTCTCTTGTCCTGTACATTCAAACTTTTTTTTACACATAGTTCGATAGAAGAAAGCGTTTTCTTCACAATGAGACGTCTCCCAGGATTTTCTGATGAGTTTTCGTGGATATAAGCATCGCAGCAAATACCCTCCAAAAAAGTGGCCTGTGTACAAAATGCGTTTTTCTCGAAAACTATTTTTTTGCTACGAGGCTTCATTGTGCCACAGTACGGCCCCCATTAAATTTCATGCGATCGAGTTCAAAATTTTACCAGAGGTACTCAAGACACCATTGCAGATGTCTTTGTGAGGTAAAGTTTTTATTTCACAGCATTTCTACGGAATGCCTAACGAGAGGGGGGACACCCTTAAGTAAGACAATTCACAAGCCAGGTTTAAGAAGGAGCTAGACGGTTCAACAAAATAGATTTTTAACGGTGACTTCAACGAAAGAATTTTTCTCGTAACGTTTCTAGTAATACCAATGTCATATTTGTAATCAGGAGATGAAGAATAGAATGACGTCCCTCTCGAACGTTAGATTGTTAAGGCCGCCTCAATCAGAATTCATCAAAATTATGTCAGTCTATCAAGATGTAGTCTGTTTTACCTGCTCAATGCTGTGCAGTTCAATAAAAGCTATAGAAATCAACAGAAAAACCTTTGGGTTTTGAAAACGTTTTCTAGAAAGCTTTCGAACTGAGGAGGATATTTTTTACTACTCTTAATAAAAAACTACATTGAGCAGGTAAAATAGAAGTACATTTGATAGATTTTCAAGCACTACAAAACCCTGTATTTGCTCTTCCAGAAGGTTATCAAATATCAATCATTTTAACCCATTTTTAGATATATTGGATCTCTAAGGGATTTATTGCATTGTGCCCACAAGCCTCTGAAACTCGCAGCATAGATAAATCACTTTTTCCCATGGAATAGATACTCCATAGTATTCCTACAGAACCGGTGCCATGCGAGAGCTTGTTTTACAGTAATTCACCTGTTTTATAGAGCTTCTATCCAGCGTCCGGATTGGTACCCAGTGACTTCCGATGGCATGTAACATACGTAGCCGACCGCGCTGAATCTCGTGGCAATGCTCATTTTTAGAGTGAAATTCCAAAACAACTACGAGTTTCAGAGTCCTAACTCGGTTTTTCAGAGGTCCTCTGATGAAAACCTATTTTTGACAATACAACGTTCATAATTCCGCATGGAGAACTTTGTTTGTCACTAAAATTTCAGGTTGTGTAGTAAGCAACCGAGAGAAAACTGTAAAAGGTTTTTGTCAAAATTATAATAAAATATCATACAATTATAAATATATGAGAATTTTAAGAAAAAAAAACCTTGTTAGCCTAGACCTACCTGTGTTAATGTAAATTCCTCGAACTTTTAAATAATGAATTTAGGGTAATTGTATGTGATTATGTATTCAGCTCTTGGTAAAACAGCTAAAACGAAGTGGGTACTCACCTTTCCAACGGGTAGGAAAACTTTTCGAATGAGACTTTCCTAACTTTCATTGAGATCTGTTTCTGATTTATTTTTCTTGTTTTTTGTAGACAAGCATAGAATTATTACCGGTGGTATTGTCATCTTCTTCTGAAGAAGGAGAAGCCAGTCAGCTGGCGTTAAGGGATTAAACGTTAATCTTATACAACAAAACATCAATAATCTTGAAAGAGCTATTTTATTACCGAATAATGAATGGGATTATAATGTGGCATTCAGTCAATCGATATTTGATGGATCATATATGCTAACCTCAGAGAAAAATATAGACGAAACGTTAAAACAAAAGTTATGTAAAGTAGCACCACTGGTGGTACGAATCCATTTAACGTTTCCAGTTGCAAATATATATGATTTGTATGCTAAAGGAAAGAGAAAAGATAATATAACATGTTCTAATTTTTCTGTTTTTAGAGCTTTAACCACCAAAGGCAATGGGATATTAATCGATCAAAATCACATATTAACCTGTGCACATTTATTCGATCCAATTTCTTATGAAAACGAAAAGTGTCTGTGTATAGACGTGGTAAAATTTTGCGTGTGTATTAAAACCGACCACAACATGTTTTTTCACAGTAGCCATGTTTATGAGGCACGTTTAGTGCAGAGAGGATCTGATAATCTCTCATCCGAGCAGGATGCTACAGATGATGATCTAGCGTTGTTGGAAATAATTTCAACAGATAATTGTTTAAGAAATTGGTTATCGAAAATAACGTTTATACCATTATCAATGTCATTAAATTTCGCAAAAAGTGATTTTATACCTGAAAAGTTATATTTAGTTTCTTATTGTGGGGAATTAGATAATAAATCAATAGAAACATACAAAAGTTATTATGGAGATGATTTAACGAAACGTGATCTGTTAAAATATAAATTAAATAATCATTATAATGTGAATATGGAATCTTTATCGATTGGAACTATTGTAGGAGAAACCGATACTCATTTTATTCATGGATGTACGTCTTTGAAAGGTTCTAGTGGTGGAACATTGATTAATGGACATGGCGATATGGTTGGCATACATGTTGTCACAGAAAATTCTTTCAATCATGGTCTTAAACTGTGGTCAAGGCATTTCACGCGATTTATAAAGAATATTATACTTCATATTTCTGATAATGAACGACGACACTGGAACGATTTTATTGAACGCTATCAACAAGTATGTTCGTTTTTCGTTTTGCTAAAAAATGAAGACGTCGTTAACATCTCATTGCTATCCTAAAATTTTTATACGAATGTGTGTTTCTTTAGACGTTTCTACTACAACAAACAACTACTGTAGTTGCAAATTTTTCGAATATCGGGGATTGCAGTGCTAAAACAAGAGATCAGAAACAAAAATTGTTACCAAACAAAGATCTACAGAAACTGTGATTCATGGATTGTTGATGGTATGACTTTCTAACTTTTGGATTTTATATCAAATATCGGTTGGATTAATATTTTCGGAATGAAGTTCGTTTACTTGCCTAGTAGTTCATCCTTGCTGACGATATTTCACGAACGATGAGTAACAGAGCTTCGACTAGCAGTCTTGACTAGTTACGAAATTAACGCAAATTTGGAATGTCTTAAAGCATAGTGCATAAAACTTCGTGGTAGCCAAAAAAAAGGAGGTTCACATATGTGAATACGACTGTTCATTCGAAGTTGCTTTCTCTTTTTTTCATAGATTTCATTCCTGTATTTACTCTTCGTTAGATCGTTTATGTATATACAGAAGAATGTTTCAATTTCTTAATGAAAGTGTGCAGTTAAATTTGATTACTTGTTTTTTAATTTGTTGTTACTTATTCATGTGAAGTTATTGTTAAATTTGTTTTATTTTTTTATTTTTCTTATAAACTTTTTATTTTTCTAATTGTTATTTGTACAATAGCAGAACTTTCTGACGAAAAAAACCTCACTTTTACAAAGATTTAAAATATATGAATTGTGATGAAAATCATATTTTGCAAACCTACCATAACTGAACCGTGTGTAAATAATGTACTATTATCTAAAAGAATAAATGTCTTACAGTGCCTGTTTCAGTGTTTTCTGATTACTTTTCTTTAACGACGAATGTTCTTTGTACGTGTTAAGTACCTACCTTTAAATATCGACCGGATGAATTTGAATATCGAATATCGGATAAAATTGTTTTTCTATTCTCATTTACGAACTTCAGAACTAACCTTAGTTATTTTACGTGAGCAAATATGATATTTGTGTTTAAAATTGAGTAACAAGTGTCGGACACAGTAAATTCGGTGAATGACATCGATCTTGCTTGTTGATAGACCC
>CAJNOQ010004017.1:0-18532 GCA_905250885.1 Didymodactylos carnosus
ATGGGTACCCAATGCAGTACCTACATTAGTATAATTACTAAGAATTTTCGAAGTACCCATATCGGGTACCTTGCTGAGGCTTTCTCAGTACATGGGTACCTTGAACTCAGTACTTTCTCTAGGGTTTGTACTTCTTTAAAGATCATCAAGCGTCGTGTTTCGAAAGATTATTTATTTATCAAGCTAGCAACAACACATTTAAAGTAAAAAGAGAACATGTCTTTTATAGTTCATTCTACTATGATACTGTTTAGACTTTCTTAGAACAAAATATTTTTCTTAATACCAGGAAAATACAATAGTGTCATACTTTTTTTATAATAGTAAAGATTTATTCGAAAAGAAGTCCAGTACTAAAACTATGATAAAATAGGAGAAGCTCGTTTGACATCTGCAGATTAACAAATAGGATCAGTACAAATAATACAGTGTTCCAAATGTCAAGCACTATGCATATTTTGGATAAAATCAATATAAGATATATGATATCAATGCATCGGTCAAATACACTATCAACGCGGAAACGTTCATCTTTTACAAAAGCGAACTCTGTCTTCGAATTAAACTAATGACTATCTTAACTACGAAAACTTTCTCCTGACTCCTAGTAATATTAAAATTATAATGTGATCACAGCCCTACGTTGTCTAGGCTTCGCCTCATGTAGCTCTTGCCTCGTCATCGCCTCGTCCCTCGTCAAGTTTTCAAAATTCTTCTCCGCGGGCCGCGCCCCGTAAGCTTTCTGTCCCGTCACCGCCTCGTCCATCGTCAACTATTGATAAAGCACTTTCTCATCGATCCTCCTGAATCCGGAAAATGTTTGCTAACAGGAGCTATTCATTGTTTTATTTTAATTCACATAAAGAATTATCTCCTTTACTATAAAAATGGATAAAAAATATAAACATAATATCTTTCATTGAAGCAAAAATAGAACACACACTAACGTAGAGATAAGGACAAAAAACAAAATAAAATTATCTAATCATTTCTGACTTGAACGCACTACTGTTATATCGTTGACTGTTCGAGTGTTTAGAGTAGCTCGACGTTGTGTGATTATAACGCCAGCAGCAGACAACGTACGTTCTACAGCGGCTGACGACGCCGGCACTGCAAGTATCTTCTGTGTTAACAAACTTAACAAGGGTAGATTGTTCTTTTCTTTTCGCCAGAACTTAAGAGGATCATAACCGCCGTTCTTTTCTTCTTCTTCAATGTCTTGCTCATTCCTTTGGATAAGTTTCAATTGCAAATATTTTTCTAATTCAATTTGCCCGCATGTTCGTTGTTTAGAAGAAGTCTCATCATCACTGCTGTTGTCCTCAAAATCTTTCATATACGTTTAAATTTCTTCGTTTTTGGTTCTACGCCTAGTATCACTGTTTTTTTCTGTTTCTTTTCTTTCTCAATGTTAGGCGTATCAAGTTCATTCACGATTAGTTTATAATACTGTTTTCTTTTGAAAAATTAAGGAAGCATGAAATTCAAAACTTTAAAAACAGTTTTTGGAGTAGATGAAACTATCTAGATGAACTATCTATAGGTAAAAAGAATACTTCGTTTCCGAAATAACGGGTGGTGCAAAAGTTCTGCATTAATTTTGTTTTTGATACAGCGTTGGAATGGTATATCAGAGAGATTTTATCCTTTGTTAGAAAGAGCAAAGTGACTAGTACAAAAATATATAAAAGTATTTGATCGAAAATGTTTCCCGAAGGCCACAAAAATCTTAGAACAAGAGGCATCGGGAAACTGTTCCGCAACTTTTTCGAATTTAGAAAAAACTTCGCTCAATGAGAAAGTTTATCTTTTTATTTGTTTTACTCCGAGTTTTATAATGTTAGGATTGCTGCACAAAAAAGAAATGTTCTTCGTGTTTTATAACGGTCTAAATGAACGCTTTTATAACATCCTATTTTACCACCGATTTTTTTCATCACTGTCGATCGCAGTCGAAAAAGAGATTCTAGTCCTAGAGAGAAGTTGCTGGAAACTATATACTTAGCATGAAAAAGAAGACTTATTAAATTCTCTACCAAACGAAATTATTTGGAATAGAACACAGCCGCTCTGTGAGCTATTGGAACAAAAAGTTGTTTTCGCGTTGTAAATACCAAATTGAGTTTTTAATCAAAGTGTCTTCTGTTCAGTCTCTTGTACTGAAGGCCAACTTTTTTAATATCATACGAAAGCCTTCATTGTAATGAACAACTTCATATATATGGTGCTCGAAAACATAGAAAACGGGTAATGAAAAAGGTCAAGCAAATATATTTGAGTACAAAAATTGTGACCGACGTTGCGGAAGAGTTTCCTGATGCCTTTTGTTCTAAGATTTTTATGTCCTTCATGAAACATTCCCGATCAAATACTTTTATATATTTTTGTACTAGACACTTTGCTCTTTCTAACAAAAAAAGGATAAAATCTCTCTGATGTACCATTTCAACGCAATGTTGCAATGTTTCATAAACAAAACAGCGCAACAATCACCAGTGAGTTTGAAAGTCAGAACATATAGCCGGCATGAGAAGGATGATATTACGGCTCGAGAATGTTGAAATAAAATTGTTCATTTAATAAAACTGCCGAAGTTTTGGTTAATTTCTAGTGAGATTTATGCGAGATGTGACAATAGGTGACGCTACCAATAACAGTGCGACCTGTAATTAATTACTTTCCGCATAGTATGGACCTCATTAGATATTAACCAAAACTTCGTGAGCACCGTTTTATTAAACGGATAATTCGATTTCAATACTCTCGACCCTTAATACCATCCTCCTTATCAACTCATTCCGCCCATATGATCTGTTTCGGTCTTCATATATACAACGGGTGTGCCATAAAGAATGGGTATTTTGTATTTCCCCAATAACTCTGTCAGTTTTCATCGAATCGAACTAATTTTTTTTTAATCGATTCATCGTTCAATTCTCTATCAAACCCTAAAAAGGTTTTTGTTCTAAACTCGAAACTGAACAAGGTATTGTAAAAATAATGAATAAGCCCAGCATGTCTAACTTTCAAGCTCGAACACATAAACTGTTTTATCATTCTTTTCGGCGATAAAGCTCATCTGAAAAATATTAAATTATGATTTATTGTACAAAAAACTGTGCTCTTTCTGGTCGTATAAAACAAAAGACGTCTCGGTCGAAACCAGTGAAGCAAAATCTATTTTTTACTTGCCAGGTCGAAAACTGATGATTTGGTCTTGATGTTTAAACCTGGCAGATAGTGAAAGATTGGTTGATGAGTGGTTTTGTCGTATAGTTGGTATTTCAGTCACTAGTAAATCATTTTGTCGTGGTATGATTAGATTATTATCGTCCACTTGAATCGTTTGACTTGTTGTGGTAGCTGGTGTCGGATTTGCTAAATATTGTTTTATTAACATTTGGCAAAATACATCCCTGTCATGAAATTTATTTTTATTGGCATTGTACCAACATAATGCATGATCTGTTAAATGTAATGTTGTCAATTTTATCCATTTGAACTTCGTATAATCAGCTAAATCAAATAATAATTCAATACGTTGTATCCATGTTCGAACATCTTCATTTCTGCCACTAAAATCGACAATACCGTCTAATAAATGTTGAATATGTACTTGTGTTGCTACACTGAGTGAAATATTGGGTAATGACGTTGCTGGTTGGTTATCATCAATAATACTTGGTTGTTGTTGCTATAGTGATAGACTATGCTCCTGTGTGGTTGATGTCATTACCTTAACGAAGGTCGATGTGGATTCTTCGTCATCCTTCTGTTCGATATCACTCCCGGCTGAATAATCGTGATATTGTGGATTATTAACATTATCGTTACTGTATTCATTGTCTTCATTGGGATCTGTAATCATACTATTGATTGACAATAAACTGGGATTGATTGTGCATGATCGTGTTCTATCTGCTATATTGCTCATAATTACCGCTTAAATACGTGAATTTTCACCTACTTGTAATAGCCACTAATATGAGTTCGTCTTGTTGTGATGATATAATGTTCGCAACAAGCACCGCTGTCACCAGTTGTTATGTGGCTCTAGTCATTATAGTTGTAACGCTTTGCTGCCCCCAGAGATTGTTTGATTTGTATCACTGAATTTGATATGATTTTAAAAGTTTATTTAGAAACTGAACATGATATCTTTTGCACAAAAATAGCGTATATTTATATGAGAGTTTACACGAAAAGCGGAATATTCTAGAGTTGATGTACTAGACTGGGAAACTGGGGATAGATGTAAGCGATCAGAGAAAATAAAGAAACCAAGAACTAACACTGGGGAAGTTCCTGATAAAAAGAAAGAGAATGAATACATATATATATATATATGTATGATACCTATCATACAATTGTCTCTTATGGCACGTCTTTAATATGTGTCAAAGCAGATATGATGCAATGTAGCATCTTATATAAGGATATCTGACTTGGTTGCTTATGTAAGAGGATCTCCTTACATAACAGAGCCCACCCCAGTCTACCCGGTGGCTATGCCACTACTGGCAGAAAAAACGTAATTTTTGCTTGACCTAAGCATGGCTTCTCGTAGCACAACTCATGAGATTTCAAACAAAAAAAGTTTGACTTAAACCGTTGTATTTCGGCTAAATTACGTCAGTTTTCTTAGAAGAGCCAAAACCACCGTTTGAACTTAGTGTTACAATAACTTTTGAGTTTTGAGTTTAGAACAATTGTAAGGCAAACGTTTCTTTACAAAATGAGGTGACTGGAAGCGCTATACGTTTGTTTGTTTAAATAATAAACGGTAAATACTAAATGCTACTTTTCCAGAACGAAGATTGAGAAGGGCGTTTTGTGTTTTACCTTTAGTTCTTAAATAACGAAACGAATAGAGCTTCAATACACCTCATTTTGTAAAGAAACGTTTGCTTTACAATTCTAGATGTTCCACAGCACTACACATACTTTCGTTAAAAAGATATAAGCACAGCAAAATATCAAGATTTCGTCATAGAATTTCATTCCGGTATCGGAGTTATCTGGCCGTGCCGATATGCATGTTTATACAGTGAGGAAGCATATCACAATCGGGAAATATTTAACATTTTTACGTCGGAAGAAAAATTTCTACTATATCCCGATGGGATATAGATTTTTGAGTAGTCACTTTTGTTCGAAAAAAAGGTCCCTGACGCGAAAAAAGAGTTAACCATCTAGTATAGTTTTTCTTCCTCTTTCTGATGGTGATGTCAAAACTTTCAGCGAACATCATCATTTTTCCACTAACGAATTTTATTTAAAAATTTAAATTTATATCCCGATTGGGCGATATGTTTTTTTCTTATATCTCGGTCGGGATATATTTCGATTCAAAACGGGATGTATATCTCGATCACGATGTAGAACATGCCTCTCTAGTCTTATAAATGCTTGTCGTTCTGCGATTTTGAAATTTTACTCGATACAGCGTCTGTACCCGTATTCACATATATATGCATATTTATTATCAGCTGAAAACAGTCCAGCTACCTGGAAGAGTGAAATATTCTCTCGTAAAGTACTCTCATGCTACCACAAAAAACGTTTCCTTCATATCTGGAATGATGCTTAAAATACTTGAACCAAAACTAAGCATAAACGGACACATACTCCGACAATCCCAGTATCCCAAGCATTTATAAATATACATAGATATATGAATACGGATACACGCTCTGTATCGAGTAGAATCCGATATATGCACACATATGTCAACATGATATATATTTGGGACGAACTGAAAGGGCAGCAAAGAGATTGAATGAATCTCCCTATAACGCACCTGTTGTTTTCTTACATAGATTAAGGGCATTTATATTAAAGTAGAGAAAATGATTCTTTCAAGAAGTGGAAATGCATTTCTTGTTTGTTCAAGGGCTAATATCAAAAGATTTTTCATAATTTATGAACATTATTCAAAATTATATACGTTTTTCCAACATTTTGTTTTTGTTTTATCCTTTCTAGCATAAGATTAGTAATTATCATGCATGAAAACTATCATTCAGATGATTTATATTTCACTTTTCAAGAATTATAATTATGGAGGAGAATCAATTCCGATTAGTGTCCTGGACAGGCAGAACGCATAAAAAACATTCATCTGTGTATCCTGAGTATATGCAGACAGAAAAACAAGAAAAATTTTGGCTTTAGAAAGCAATCAAAGCTCTTATTGTCCCTCACTACTTCTTTTTTCACTTCGAAAATCGATTGATAAGGCGCCGCTAATTCGAAGTTCGAGCACTATTTTACTTTTGACTCATTTATACATCATTCGATAGAGAATTTGACGCTAATTCCGAATATGGGACTTTTAGCCTCAAAATGTGGAGTTTTGGCTAAGAAATTTTGAAAATACTTGAAGAGTCTTAATTTTGAGAGAAATGAATGCATTATGAAAAAAATTGTGTTTGTTTTCTCCTTTCATTTTGAAAGACTTCCGTTATTTTTTCCTTGTTCAGCGTATGAAAATGGGTGTGGAAATGTTATTTAGAACTCGATCAAATATAGTGTGGTTAATATAAAAATTTACGTTCACACATATCTTAAAAACCGGTAGCTACTTCTGCAAATCTATCTAGTATTTTCCGTTAAGAGATGAAGCTAAGTTTTTATACCGTTCGATTCGTCGTCAAAAGTACCATAAACTAATGTAGAATTATTTTAAAAATTCCTGTTTATTGTTGAGAAATAGGACTTTTCTATAAACCTAACCCAAACGGGAAGGTCATTTTTCAATAAAATTTTCGTTTTTCAATCAAACATCGTCAAATGATGTTCAAATAGATAAAATTTGATGCTGAATTCGATGACGACATTTTCAGAACCTTTGGAGGTCTTTCAGAGGATCTCTAGAAACTTTTGCTAGGACGAAGTTTATTCTTAATGTTCCTAGACACAGTGGCAGCCTGAATCCCGACGCCATCTTACAAACAGCCTGTAAGGGAGCCGGGAATCCTTTCTATTGGTCCAAACTTGGACTAACGGCTGCATTTGCAAAATAAACAAAGAGAGCGATTTTAAATAAAATCTTTCCCAGCGGTTCATTAGTAATTAATAAGCGTTAGTTTTT
Organism: Didymodactylos carnosus; assembly: GCA_905250885.1. NCBI lineage: Eukaryota > Metazoa > Rotifera > Eurotatoria > Philodinida > Philodinidae > Didymodactylos > Didymodactylos carnosus. Next base: position 7,097 of record CAJNOQ010004017.1, read on the forward strand.
GTACGATTCTGTTCAAAATGCCAAAGGTTACTCGTCAAAAAAGTCATATGCGTAGTTTGTTTCATGAGAGATGTTCGGTAGAAAATGTTTCCAGTCAACATTCGTCTGAGGAATCCGTCAATCATGATGAACAATTCATTAATCGAAAACAAATGAAATTAATTTCACAGATCCTAATATATTAACCGAAATTGGTGATTTATTTACATTATGTCACGAGCAAAGCAATCGTAGAAATTTAAGTGTACTAGTCTACATGATATTGCGACATTTGGAGTTATCGTGGCGTGATGTTGATTCATTTTTATATACAATTGGTGCAATGACAGCAGAAACATGCCATAAATGATCTAATGTATTTGTAAACAATGATAATGAAAATTCCATTCAGGATGAAAGAGAAGGTAAGCAAACTGATGCGCTCTACGACATATATCCTGAATTGGAGGTGTATGCTCGAGCTTTTGTTCATGAAGAATGTGCAAAGAAATCGGCGAGTTTCACCGCACAAAGTTTGGCTGAATACATCGATTCAAAATTTTATGAAATAAATAATTTAAGAAAAACAGATGATGGTTTAGTGCGTTCTGTTCAGAGTTGTCGACTTGATTTAAGACGTTGGGGTGCAAGTTATGTTTCAAACACGCAAAGACCGTATTTCGAAGGGCACGAGCGTGACGATGTTGTAGCCCATAGAAAGAAATTTGTTAATTATTTTTTAAATCGTCAAAATGATTATTATTCGCTTACAAATGATGACATACCACAATGAACACTACCAACAAGCGGCAACCCTGCCATATTAATCTGTATGTGAAATAAAGTCTAACTTTCCTTGAAATTTGCTGTAAGGACTATTTTTTCTCTTAAGGCCATGACGAATCGACATTTCGAAGTTCTGAAATTAGTGCAAAAGATGGATCATAAATGACAACGCGCCGTTTTACTGTAAAGGCAGGGGGCAAAGCTGCATGATTTCCGATTTCCTTATAATGCAAGCTAGTGGTCCGTTCTTTCGTTTATCTGATATTGAATTTCAAGAAGCTGTCAAAAAATACCCAAGCTTACAACAGGATACGGAAGTTAATTACGTAAAGAATACAGCCACAGGAAGCATTAATGTCGGCGAAGATAATTATTTTGACAACATAATGATTCTAAGACAGTTTGAACGAATGTTTCAGTTGCTCGAATTTAAAACAGAATATAAAAATCATCGTTTGGAAATATTGGTGGACAATGCGCGAACACGCAGGGTTAAAGATTATTCTATTAATGATTTCGGGAAAGGATCAGGAACCAGGTGTCCAGTACAAATGATTGAATACACTGATCAAAATAATGTTAAACAAACATTAAATTGCTTTTTTACCTCAGATCCAATGAAAGGACAAAGTAAAGGTCTTTTTGTTCTAGCAAAAGAGCTAGGTTTAAACGTATAACAAAAATGTAAATTACAAGAATTAAAGTCAATCTTATCGTCACACTCGGTGTTTAAAAATGTATGTTATAATCTAGCATACTGTCCATTGAAGAAACTTAAAGCTTTCTTTATCCTTTTCTTTATTTTAAGGTTACAAAGCTCGAAAAGCTGGCTGCTACATATAATGTGAATAATCTTTACTGCGAATGTAACCCGATTGAGGGAGTGGGGTGTAATGCTTATTAACGGGTAAAAATTTTAAAACTGTAGAGATAATAACAGCAGCTATTTTTAATTCCATTATTCAATTTTTTATTAAAATTCGACGTTTCGAAAATACAATTTTCAAGAAAACAATAGATGACAAGACTATAATGTAACGTTACAGTCAAAAATATAAGTTCTACCGATATATACATGTGTTTATATATAAAATTCTAGAGAGTGAAAGAAATGAAAGAAAAGAATATTGTGTGAAAATAGACAAGTTATAACATTGAAACAGTCGAGTATGTCACAATTAGACAGTTAAGATGAATAAAAACAGAGGAGAAAATACCACTGGAGAGAAATTATATTTTGGTTGAATAGTATTCATATTATGATATCTAATATGAATACTATTCAACCTCCTGGATCTGGAACTAGATGTTTTGAGATGCCGTTTGGAAAAATGAAAAGTGGTACTGAGCGTACCGTTTAGGTTGATGACTCAATATGACGAGGGATTCTTTAATCAGAAGACGATATGCATTATCATCATTCAAAAGGATTTTACACCCGTTCCAATTGATTGTATGATTTGTGTCTTGAATGTGTCGAACAAGAGCAGATTTCTTTTGTTTAGTAGTAGGGTCAGAAATATCCTTTTCGGGGAGTGCAGAAGAGATTGTGGATTTTTCCGCTGTACGAGTAGAGCGTCTTAAGTTTGTCTGATTAGAATATGGTGTGACCGTCTTTCTTGATCTAATCTTTTTTATCGGTCCTGAACAGTCTTGTGTAGAAACTTCGTCCGGAGGAAAAGACCTTTGATTAGAAGATTCTTTAAGACTTTTAGGTGCACCGTGTTCGGCTAAACGCCGACATGTTTGTCTTACTGTTTTTCCAGCATATGTACTATCACAATCATTACATTGTAACCCATAGATTACGCCTGACTGTAGCAATTTTGGAATTACGTCTTTATTTTGGAAAATTTTTTTTTTCATTTCTTTCACTCTCTAGAATTTTATATATAAACACATGTATATATCGGTAGAACTTATATTTTTGACTCTAACGTTACATTATAGTCTTGTCATCTATTCGAAAATCAAATTCAAAAAGAGACAATTGAGCAGATGTCATAGAATTTATAACAGATTAAGATGCAATTTCCAAGATTATGTTACTGTACTTAAATATGCAAGATGTATCCGTATTATGGATGGTATAGTCAGAGAGGAAGTAAAGAATTGGTCAACGATACATTCTACAAAATTAAAAGATCTTCGAGATGCACAAGGTATCGACAATACAATAATTAGATTAGATCCAATAAAAAATTTATCGTCACGTATGTTAAGTAGTGTTGAACGGTGACCGGACTGAATGTCGCAAGACAAAATGTCGCGGACAAAATGTTGCGGACAAAATGTCGTATGGACAAAATGTCGCAGGACAAAACGTTGCAAGACAAAATATCGCGGACATATCGTTGCGGACAAAATGTCGCGGACAAATGGTTGGAAAAAAAACGTCGCATGTACCTATTGAATTAAGAAAAACTGATCGTGGAGACGATTTTATACTTTATGAAGATGATGAAATGATTATTTTTACTACAAAAAAAAATTTATCTTTGTTGAAAGAATGTAAACATTGTAAAATATAACTTATCGTAAACTCAATGAAAGAATAATACGGGTGGTCAATATGTATAACAAGAATCAATTGGACGAATATCTAAAAAACATTAGCGCTAGTATTATTATCTAAAATTTATTAATTTCAATTTTTGTAAACGTCATATTTGAATAATTTGATAGAGATAAAATTCTCCTAAAGATACACATGAGGCTATGGTATTAATGTAAAGAAGAGGTTATATGTACTTTGTCTATACAACATTTTGTTTCGTGAAACCATTTGTGCATGCGACGTTTTTTTTGCAACGTTTTGTACATGCAACATTGTGTCCATGCAACATTTTGTCCTTGCAACTATTTGTCCATACAACATTTTGTCCGTAACAATTTGTGCGCAACGATATGTCCGCGACATTTTGTCTCGCAACATTTTGACCTGCGATATTTTGTCCATGCGACATTTTGTCCGCAACATTTTGTCTTGCGACATTCAGTCCTAGCGCCGTGTTGAACATGAAGCTTTATGCAACGGTTTACATCATGCCTATCCGTTTACGAATATTGATCAGATACAATTGATTTCAAATATGGAGTATTTCTGTGCTAGATTATTAGGTGTTAAAACGTCTTTTTACCACTGGGAAGAAAAACCGGCTGATGAATTAACGATTCATAACTTGACATTGGAACAATTACAAACTGCTGGTAAAGTACGATCTTACGTAGACGCTTTCCAAACGCAGGCTAAACGTGAACTGAAATCGCTTTTAAGTAAAAATCGAAGTTTTCAGCAATGTCTTCGTAGTTTATCTAAAGATAAATCTGTTGTGATTACCAGACCGGATAAGGGAAGAGGTATTGTTATTTTGAACAGTTCAGAATATCTCTCTAAAATGAATAATCTATTGGCCGACACCTCCACATTTATTAAGATAGATACCGATCCAACTTTATTTAAAGAGGATCAACTAACACGAATTTTACTGCATCTACGTGAATGAGGGTTCATTTCAGAAAACGAATACGTTCGCTGTCGTCCTACAGGGTCTCGTCCAGCTCGTCTTTATGATCTCCCAAAAATACATAAAGATGGGGTGCCTTTAAGACCGATCTTATCTGCTACAAAAACATATAATTATGAACTAGGCAAGGTTCTTGCGAAAGGTTTGTCGCACTTACAAGACAGCCCTTTTGTTACAGAAGGCTCTTTTCACTTTGTCGACAAAATTTCATCATTTTCGTGGGACATGGTAAATTCTAAAATGATTTCTTTTGACGTGACTAACTTATTTACGAAAGTACCGTTAGAATACACAATGCAGCTAATTTTAGACAAACTATATGCAGTGAATGACAAGTGCAAAATAAAATGTAGCAAGAAATCCTCTTTATGTAGAACCTGTCAAGACAGAAAAGACGTGGCGCTTCTTCTTCGGACAGCAACTTCTGACACTCATTTTTCGTTTAACGGACAACTTTACAGACAAATAAATGGTGTGGCAATGGGTTCACCGTTGGCACCCATTTTAGCAAATATTTTTATGTCACATTTGGAAATTGTCTCTTTCCAGACTTACAGAAAGAAGGTGTTCTCTTCTGGACTCGCTATGTTGATGACACTTTTGTTCTTCTAAAAAGTGATTCATCAGTTGATAGAATTATAAAACTTCTGCATTCGTTTCTTCTAGACATAAAATTTACACATGAAAACGAAAATGAGCGATCTCTTTCTTTTCTGGACGTAAAAATTATTCGTACTGCAACAAACTTTCAAACAACAATCTTTCGAAAGAAAACGTATACAAACTTACTGACTAAATGGAAATCATATGTTCCACTTAGTTATGAAAAGAGCTGTGTAGGCAGCATGATTAATCGTGCTATACGCATATGCTCTTCATATAAACTACTGACGGACGAGTTGGATGAAATTCGACGGATAACTCGACTCAATGGTTATCCATGATCTTATGTGGATACTCTCATTGGTGTTCTAGTTAATAAATTTCTATATAGAACTCTTAAACTATAAAGAATCTTTAGATTTACCCAGAACATTTACAACTTTTTGATTTGACATTTATCGGAACTTTTGAAACTATTAGCACTTTTAGACTTTTTAGAACTTTCATACTTGTGGAGAACTATTTGAAGAATTTTTAGACATTATTTCGAACTTCAAGATTGTTCGAGAACTTTTGATTTTTAAGAACATTTTTAGGCGTTTTACGCTTATCCAAACTTTTAGATTTATCGACAACTATTAGAATGAAGTATATGATATGAAAAATTCACGCATTTCTTTTTAAACTTTAAAATTGTTAATGGATTTTGTACGAACGTGCAAATATAACTCGGAAATACGTATTCGAGTTGTCTGCTAGTTCGATGATTGTTTTCATTAAGTCTTTCGCGACAGACGAAACATATCACGATGGTCATTCAATATCTATTCTTTGTGTGGGAAAAACGACAACAGAAATAGCATTCAAATACGATAAATATACTGTATTCATTCTGCAATGAAGGAACTCATAAAAACAGAAGCCAAGATGCAATTTTTAAAGCGCTAAACTTCGTGTGAAAAAGCAACACATCGAACATCAAACTAAGTAAGCAAGGACGCATTCTCTGCTACACAAAAAGAAGAAACACATGTTTAAATTATAAAAAATTGGGTACGAAGGGAAAAAATAAAAAAGATGCAGAAATATCGAGCCTTATACAGAGACTCTTAAGCGAGGTCTAAACACGTCGTGGTGGCTTAAATTTATTTTAAAAGCGCACACACACACTCCCCTAGACTATTTGTATCAAAGAGCAAAAATCGTTTGTCGTTAAACCTGTTTATGATGAATAATATAGTTCTGCACTATCTAGAACAATACCGAGATTATTTCCACCAGCAGCTAACACTTTGTCGTTTGTTAATACGGATGCTGTATGATAAGCTCGTGCGGTACTCATGCTACCAGTAGTTGTCCAAGTTCCTGTTGACGGATCATACACCTCAGCAGAACTACCATTAGTATCAGGTCCACCAGCAACTAACACCTTCCCATCTGTTAATACGGATGCTGTATGACCAGTTCGTGCACTACTCATGCTACCAGTAGTTGTCCAAGTTCCTGTTGACGGATCATACACCTCAGCAGTAATTGAACAACCACTATTATTACTATATCCACCAGCAACTAACACTTTCCCATTTGTTAACACGGATGCTGTATGACCAGTTCGTGCACTACTCATGCTACCAGTAGTTGTCCAAGTTCCTGTTGACGGAGCATATACCTCAGCAGTAATTAAAGGACCGAAATGATTATACTCTCCACCAGCAACTAACACCTTCCCATCTGTTAATATGGATCCTGTATGAAAGGATCGTGCACTACTCATGCTACCAGTAGTTGCCCAAGTTCCTGTTGACAGATCATACACCTCAGCAGTAATTAAAGAACCACCAGTATTATTATATCCACCAGCAACTAACACTTTCCCATTTGTTAATACGGATGCTGTATGAAAGCATCGTGCACTACTCATGCTACCACTGTTTGACCATCCTGGAAGGAAACATTTAAATGTATTAAGCATATACTTTATTTATGCGTACGGTATGTCACTCAGGTGCGTAAGATCTTATACTACGTGTTATAAAACAAATCTTTTATCAGACAGCAACACAAAGCAAGAAAACAACAACAAGCCTACCAGGCAGCAAGGTGAATAGAAGTCAACATGCGCACTGTTTTATCTTGAACCTGGTCAAACGCCTCGATGGTTGCAAGACAATGCACCAAGAAAAGGTACAAAGCATTTTTCTAGATAACAATTAGCGGTCAACGCAATGAAGCATACGTGTTGACTTCGCGTCCACTTTATGATGATTGGGTTCGAAACAATTATAAATTACAAACAAGGGGGAAAAAGCAACATAAGGCTAGTGTACCCACTCCAGAATACCTTTATTCTAGAATGCCATTCTGTCATTTCAGAATACTATTCTGATTTTTGTTAGACAAGCTTTCAGTCGAATTTTTAGGTGATAACTACAGGCGAAAGCAAACCTTTCATTTTAATACATTGCACGGTTTTTTCTTCTTTCTGCATGTATATTCGATATGTACATGGTCTAGCGTGTGTTACCACCCATGTACTGGAAATCAGCAATTAATCCTGAAAAATCATACGGTCAATCGCGATTAATGGCCGATGTTTTGGTGACTTTCAGGTGATTTTGGCGATTAATAGCAATTAATTGACGATTTTGTTTCTAGGTGCTAGGTTCGAACCCATCTTAGGAAATACATATCTTTTTCTGTTTTTTCATTGTTTAGTATGTATAATGATATGTACATCACTCAGCAACGGTCTTAGCACCAGCTCAATCGGAGCCTTGCCGACGAATCGATTTTAGTCATTTCTCAGATACCAGCTGTTCACTTGGCTTCTCGGCTTAAGACTCTAAGAGACTATAAAGACTCTTGACAACTCCACTTTACTCTAAAATAAAAAGATGATCTAGAGAGAATTGATTTTGGCGTTGAAATCGTGTTTCTTATATACATACTTCACGGCAAAATAAAACGGTGAGGAATTTAATCGTTTAAAACCAACAATTAATCGCAATCAATTAATGATTTTAAAAAGAAGGAAAAATCATCGAAATCGTCAATTAATCGCAATTAATTTCAAATTGCGATTAATTGTGAAAGATACCGCGATTTCGTCGACGTGGGCAGTCAATACAAGAAATAAAGTATCTTGCGACAGACTTTTACGTGTACAAGGAAAATATTTATTTAGGCGTCATTGCTTTTTCTAACGACAAATCACAACTTTTTTGTTTGACATACGGGATAGTAGCAAATAAATAAAATAAATTCTGGTTCTTCTGATATCTTTATTTTGTCACAGATTCAAAATTTTTGCTCGTATTTAGAACCAAAACAAAAAACTTTCTCCTATTCTAGAATGCCAGTCCGCCATTCTAAGGCGACATTCTGCATTCCAGAAATTTTGTACCCAATGTGCTTTTTACCCCTTGATTACAAGTCTGACTAACATATTTGAAATTGGTCATGGACAAACTACGGTGGGCAAAAGAAGTCATAGAAAAATCGAGGAAACGTGGCAGTTTTGTCAGTAGTCACTTTGTAAGGGTGACAATCGCGGATCTCTAAGTACAATAAGGCATCTACTTGTCACAAGTACAAATCTCAGTGACAACGCCAACAGCTAATTATGCATACGACTTGGCCGATCGACTCGAAAAAAGATTGCCCAGATACATTCATCACAATTTCCGTAATTATCGAAGTTCCCAAAATTTGGGAGAGCCTTCTCGTCCCTTATTGCGATAACAATATATTTAATGGAACTTCCGAAATTAATTTTTAATGTATCAATAAAAGAATCAGTGGGATGGGGAAGAAGAAGAAGGCTACTTGTTTCCAGCGTGCCGTCAAGCACAATTCATAGTCTTTTTCAATTTCGTCTAGAGTTTACTAGAACTGGGGAATAGAGATGTGCAACCCGACCCGATCCGAAGGTTGGGTACGGGTACGAAGTTGTCGGATACGAGCAGAGCAGTTATGGGTACGGGTTCTATTTTTTTTAATTTATCCAAAATCCGGAAGGTTTTAGCGGAAAACCCACAAAATTTTAGTGAAAAAATACAGCAATTTAGCTAACATACATGGCAGTTTAAAAAAGAATTACTTGAGAACGTAATGATAATGTGACATCTTCAGTCGAAAAGAAAAAGGAAAAAATTTTTAGGTATAAGTCGATTACGGGTCAGGAACGGGTACAAAGTTGTCAGGTCGCGTCGGGTACGGGTACGAAAATGATACCATCTCTACTGAAGAATGCTGTGAAAGTATAATAACAAGGTATCCCATAACAACTATACATTTGGTTGTGTGATGGTGTGTTTCTGAAGCAGAGTCTGACGGGACAGGACGGTGAAAACCCAGGCGGGATGGCACGAAGAAGCCATCCCGTCTGGTTCCATCAACATTGTTCAATGTACATTTTTGGCCAAGAACAAAACCTACCCATGTAAAATATTTTCCCATTGAGCTGAAAACAGATTCGCATTCACAAGAGGCTGGAAGCGCTTATTTTTTTCAATATGAAGTGCTAACCAGTTGCTTCCCACGTGGAAAGTGTTTTCAAGCACTTGAAAGCGCTTCTGCATGGAAACGGTAGCGTTTTCGAAGTTTTCTAAGCTGTTGCAAATGCACAGTTCAAGTTAAAAAAACTATAGTTTATATTTTTACATGTAACGGTTTTATGAGATGAGGCCACTGGGCCGTATCATGACTTATCAGCAGGGCCGTATCAGCAGGGTCTTCGTTCTTGCCTTGACTCACTCATTCTCAATTAGTGGTATCACAATGAATAAATATCGAGCAAATCTTAAGTCAAGTCATATGGATAAAAGCTTCTTTCTTTAATCAGTGTGGTCTGCACTGGAGAAACTATAGAATCACTGGCGAATCTACAGATTCGCTAATTCTGTACATTCTCCACAACATATGTATGCCAATGTATGTATCCACAATACAATCAAAAGAACCGAAATTAAACAGATTAAAATAAATTAGAATTTAAATACGGCAGAGCGGCTGAACGACATGCGACCGGTCGGCATACATTTTGACATGCGCCCTAAGTGCTAATTTACTAATCAAAATCCAAAGTACTTTCTGAATTACAGACTCAGATACTTGAATAACTATCTAAGATCAGTAGACGTGCTTGAATTATCACTGATTTTGTATATTTGCGCTTGAGCAGATACGAACGAACAGACTGAAAGAAGAGGAATGGAGAGATAGATCACATGATTATTAATTAATCTCTTCCAGAATCTCTAGGACGAATGTTGAAAGTGTAGAGTGGGAGGCGAAATCGGGGAAAACTGGTTGAGACGCCAAAAACTTTGGCGGCATGAACGACTATGCAGTTGTGCATATATTAAAAAGTAAAGGTTTATGAAATGTCGACAAGGTCACTGTTTACCAGAGAAAAATGTGTGAAAGAAGTCTAAATCAGAGTTAGAACCGTGTCAGCACCCTAACCGGTAGAAATCCGTCCGGTCCGTTTAAAGGAAACTTTCGGTTTGTACGCGGATGAATGAAAGCAACTGGTGTCATATAATTTAGTTACATTACCACAACAGCCAGTTTTTTTTGACAGTTTCTCACGTTTTGAACAATAGCTTCTAAACCGGCCGTTTTTTTACCGAAATTGAAACGTTTCTTCAAAGCCGGTCACCGACGCAGTTGGAAAATTCTTAGCCACTTCCAGCTTTGATCTGAGTAATGAGAATCAGTAAACAGAAAAGTGACGCTTTTACTCGTTTGTCGTTCCAGCCTGTTTGCAATATTGAGCTATAGATACTTCAGTTTTCTGTATGATTTAAGAGTCTGCATTTCTAATGAAAGGGTTTTTTACCTTGCACTGTTGTTGTTGTTGTTTTTATTGTTGCACTGGTAGTTGTCTTGACAGTTGCGGTTGTAGCTCTTTTAGTAGCTAAAAAACAGACAACATACGTTCACACACCGCATTTTCCTTAATACGTATCATATCTCCTATTCACAGATCGAAAATGCACACTAGTAGCAGTTGCATACTTAATGTAGACTTGACTGTAGTTGTGGGCGGTCTCGTCGTTGTTATAGCTTTAAAGAAACAGAATTTAAGATATTTGGTTTTGCCTGCTTCGACCAAACTTACTAGTTTTGATTTTGGTCGTTGTCTTCGTGTTTGTGACAGGCGTTGTGCTGGTACTCGTAGTGGTTAAAATTTGTGATGATGGTGGACATATTTGTATCGAAGCTAATGCCAGTGGATAGCAGATTGGCTGTTGACATCGTATACTGTTAACACAAATTGTATTTGGTATTGAACATGTGAAATTCTGAGATGAATTGCATTGAACAACTGCGGTACAGGACAGAAGAGCATAGCCACAGATGCTTTGACTTTCATTGATGCTTGTTGCCAAAGTAAAACATTCACAATCCAAAGGAGGGGGCCCGCTTTTCATTGATTTTGGCCCACTGCTTTTCCGACCTAGTCTTGATCACATTTTGTAGAGAAAACGATTTTACACATTTTCATGTGCATATCTAGCATTATAACCTTATGGTG
>CAJNOQ010004018.1:0-18528 GCA_905250885.1 Didymodactylos carnosus
AAGTCCAAGCGTGAATGTTTTTTTCACATACGGTAAACGTTACCTTATCGGTAAAACTCACAGGCGTACCTTAAAAGACATCAATCTTTCTCACTTTTATTTCGAGATCAAATTCCAGTCACATGTCGAAATCAAAACTGAGAAATATAACGCGGAGCGAACTTAATCAATCTGAAAGGATCATTTTTCTCAAACATACACATCACAGATTATCAGAAAATTATATTCAACAGTGTAACAAAAGATAACATGAAAATTTTAAAGGGTGGAGTGAATAGTAGAGAGTCCAAATTCTGTGTATTCGCTTTGAACTGTCATGAACTTTTCATTGAAGACGACTTCTTTTCCTTTGTAGATAAAGATTATGCCATAGTGAGAGTGCCAGATGATCGAAAAAAACTAAAAACTGATTGTATCATGTTCTCGAAGAAAAGTCCGAGTAAAACATGGCATAATCAAGTCTAAAAAACGAAGCTATTTACAGCGCGGAAAATCGATAATGCATGACTTTCTTAAGGTATGCACATGGCTTTCTTGAGATATGCACAGGCCTTTCTTGAGGTATGTGCTTGACTTTCTTGTCTCATGTGCTTGAGTTTCTTGAGGTATGCACATTGTTTTAGATATTTCTTCCCTCATGCGCATACTTCAAGCAACTCAAGCGCATGAGACAAGAAGTCAAGCACATACCTCAGGCATTTTGCATGAGTAAGAAACTCATGTGCATGAAGACCAATCTTGAGGTATGTGGTTGCTGATGTGCTTGAGAAAAAAAGCTTCACTAGGGCATCTTCTAGGACTAATTATATCTGAACTAAAGTATACACAGAAAACTTAACCTGAGATGTGTCACCTACAACCGTTGTAGATTTGACTGATCTTTTTCCCGACTTTCTACGATCAGTTATAACCTAGAACTAGTATCTGACTCAAACGAGAAAAACGGTATGGAAAGAAATAAAATTTAGGTAGTAATTTACACTCACCAGATCAAAAAAATTTGAGTTTTTTTTCTTTCCACAATTTGTCACCCAATGGAATCAGTTGACGAAAGAAACTCAAACTTGTACTAAACTCAGTATTTTTACAAAAAAAATTACTTGCTGGCTCAAAAAACCTAAACGTTTTTAGAATGTATAATATTGAAAGAAAATACGATCAAATCTATTATCAGCTACGCTGTGGCTTTTCAGATCTGAATTCTCATCTTTTTCTTAAAAATCTCTCTTCTAGTAATCGCTGTAAATGCGGTTCGATTGAAACGCTTGATCATTTCTTCTTTGTCTGTCATCAGTATACACCTTGTCGAAATATACTGTTAACGAAAGTCTCTGACTTGATGCCAAGTAACCAAAAAACAACCCTAAATTTACTTCTCTTAAAATGTAAACTAGAGCGCGAGCAGTTCATATCTATTTATTCAGTGGTTATTGAATTCATAAAAGCATCACGATGCTCTGACATGCAACGCACACCTAGCACATTGATTCAAATGTATCTTTCTAGCACCCCCTCTCCACTGTCACTGTGCACATGTTTAGTTTAAATTTTTCTTCTCTCTCTCTTTCTTATTCTTTTCTTTCTTGGGTTTTCTTTTTTTTGTTTTTTTTCTTCTCTTTTGTACACGTTTAAGATCATCCCAGTTTTCTCTGAAGCATGGTTATCTACGAAACATTTAATTCAGACTACTAAGTACAACGCCCTTCGGCGATTCTAAGTTTTCTGATACCCTAATATGCCTTTTCTTACTTTTGTTTTTTATCATAATAAATAGTTTAAACCAAACCAAAGAAATTAAGAAAGAAAGCAAGAAGAATTTTGCTAGGCAATGCTCGAAGTGAAAAGCAATAAGTTTCCTAAGTTTCACTCAGTCGACTTTAAGAAAGAAGAATTTTTTGTCGTGAAACAGAATAAGCTTCTCCGAGTTTCACTCGGTCGGCTTAAAGAAGAATTTTGCTAGGCAACGCTCGAAACTAAACAGAATAAGTTTCCTTGAGTTTCACTCAGTCGACTTAACTAGAGACCAACTATCCTGCGCATAGATTGGAAAGTGGACTGAGTGAAACAGGAAACAGACGGAATTAGGACATCTACCAACACACAACCGTTTCACTATTTTTCAAGAATTCTTATATTCCTAAATCGGCTGATTCATTATCATGTCATGTGTTCTAGTATAGTATAGCTTTCATTAAATCCATTACTGTAGCATACACGTGACAATTAATTATCTTATAGAAAAGTTACTGAAAATATGTTCAACTTTTGAGACTCATTATAACTATATAACTACAAAGAACGAGCGAGTGACTGAAAGGAGAAAGTAGAGCGTGGAAGAAAGAAAAAAGAATTTTTTGTTGTGAAACAGAATAAGCCTCTACGAGTTTCCCTCGGTCGGCTAAGTTAGATGCCAACTACCGACCGTACGGACAGATTGGAAACCAGATCGAGTGAAACGTATCTTAGAAACACTTTCGACACCGTTTGAATCCCGTACATATGATTAGAACATTGCAGTGCTTTAGTAGTAAATATATTGATGCATTCTATTCGTAGTAATGCTTCAGACTATAAATGTATCAAACTGTACAGAAGTATAGAATGATGAGTAGCACGTGACTACTTAATGAATCGCTCCACACTATTCCTACTGAATTTATATGAAGTGTCACGTGACAATTAATTATCTTATAGAAAAGTTATTGAAAATACGCTCAATTTTTGAGATTCATTACTTAATAAGTAAAATATATAGCGAAAAAGTAACTTCAGCTGTTTCATCTACCTCTCTTGCACTCTCAAACGATCTTTTCCCCAAATCTGTACGGTTAGTGATAGGTGAGAACGAGTGGCTGAATCGAAGCAGAAAGTAGGGTCTAGAAGGAACAAGAAAGAAAGAAGAAATTTTTGTAGTGGAACAGAATAAGCCTCTCCGAGTTTCACTCGGTCGCGTTAAAGAAGAATTTTCCGGGTTAATAGCAATAAGTCTCCTTGAGTTTCACTCAGCTGACTTAACTAGAAGCCAACTGTCCTGGGGGAAGATTGGAAAGTCGACTGAGTGAAACGGTAAACAGACGAAATTAAAAGATCTAGAAACTTATAACTGTCTACATGTCTTCTACGGCATATTATTCACATTGACATATCAGCTGAGCCTTTATCCTGTCTACTGTAGCTTTTATCAGGTTAAGTACTGTAGCATGTATTCACTATGAAGGATATCATACGACAATTAATTATTTCATACAGAAAACGACAAAGTTGTTCAAAGACATATAATATGCTCATCTTCTAGGACTAATTATAGGTGAACTAAAGTCTACATAGAAAAATTAACTTCAGATGTGTCATCTAAAACCGTTATAGAATTGACTCATCTTTTCCCGAATCTCTACGATCAGCTGTAACAGAGAACGACTAGCTGAATCGAACTAAAAAAACGGTATGGAAAGAAAGAACAATGTTGCTAGGCAACGCGCGGAGCGAAAAGCAATAAGTCTCCGAAGTTTCGCTCAGTCGACTTAGCTAGATGCCAACTATGCTGCGCATAGATTGGAAAGTCGACTGAGTGAAACAATAAGCAGATGGAATTAGAACATCTACAAAGTCATAACAGTTTGACTATTTTTCGAGATGAATGCCTATATTCAACGAGAATAAACGCTACTCACTTAGCGCCTTCTATACAACTAATTATCTTCGCAACCGCTGAGACGTCATTGATGAAACTTTCAGAAAATGTTTAACTAATACTCGTTATTCATTACCCAAAATTTCAGCTCAAGCCGGCTGGCGAAAATAAGTCGACTTTTGCAGCTCTCTCATAATGGATGCAGACCAACCACCCACTCTTCACTCTCATGTTATGCTTTTAAAGCATAACAGACTCTCATACTAATAGTATGAGAGTGTGTATAATGTATGATTAAACGGCTTGTGCGGTATCTTCACGCGCTTTGAAAAACGCTAGTCTACAAAATCTCATACTTTAGACTATCAACTAAATAAATTTTAGACTCTATATCTTATTCCGATTATTGAGGAGCAACTTGCAAAATCGCAGATTTATTGATGATTAAGTGGACGATTAATCAGCTGATTAATTGCGATTAATTGAAGTTTTTTCTCAATTTCTTTTTACATGGTTTGACTCATACTCGCACTCTCAATGTCCGGTGCTGTTTCGAAATGTCCGGATGAAAGCCGTACGTTAGAATAAGTAATTATTGTTTTCATGGTTGCCCAGGACGGTCAAAACGGTACCACTTATGGCCCGTAAAAGATAAAAACGGCACCGTAACGGCCGTAAGCGGTGAAATACTGACCGTTGACGATGCGTATTTCACCTTAAGAACGTATGCAGTATTCCGATCCATATTACTTCCGTACGGACCCCGTAAAACGGCTCATATCTCACGTAAACTATGCGGTAAGTGGATGTTCGTATACGGAAAACCCATACGGACCACCGTAAATAACGGGTGGCGCAGAAATAATGGGGCACTTTTGTTTTCTACCTTTGAGGTACTTAACAATCGTTTTAAAACCTGGTTCTGAGCTCATTCGACAGAGAATTCATTTTTGTACAAAACTATCGAATGCGTTTTTCAAATTAGTCTTTCTTGTAAGTGTAAAACTTCAAAGGTTAACACCTACTCAAAAGTTCATTTACGAATACCAAAAAAACGAAAAAATATACGGAAATATTTTTAGACGATTCTGCTGAAATGTTAAGTGTGCCACGAAATTCTACATAAAATTCTGCATCTTTCGATGTAACTTTTAAAAACTTAGAAGAAATATTTGAGAGGAGAAATTTTGAAGTGGAAAATGTGAAAACACCAAAAAAACTTATTTCCTGACATACGTATGACATTTTTCTCTTTTAATCGAAACAGCCAAAATGATTTCAATGTTGAAGTCACAATTTATACCATTTTGTCCTGAATTAAAATCTGCATACAACGGTACAAGAGTCAACGTTCCATATGACAAGTCTGTCTTAGAAAAACATTCTTTTCTGAAATGCGTCCAAAAATTTCACAAGGTGTTAGTTCGAAGCCTTTTTCTTGTTAACAAGGGCACCAAGAACCTTGAAAAGGTCGTGGAAGTATAGAGCACAAAATTCTCTATTTATTGACGTTAAATAAGTTTGAGCATCGGTTTTGATGAGCACACGCTTAAACAAATCGATTGATATCCGGAAAAAATAAGAATTCGCAGATGGACTATTGAGTAGGCGTTAATCTTTGAAATTTTACGCCCATAAGAAAGACTAATTTGAAAAACGCATTCGACAGTTTTGTAGAAAAATGAATTCTCTATCGAATGATCTTAGAACCAGATTTTAAAACGATTGCTAAGTGTCTCAAAGATAGAAAACAAAACTGTCCCATTATTTCTGCGATACCCGTTATATAGTTTTTTAATAGTTTACTGCCGTTTACGGACCGTTTTGTCGAATCTGGGCACATTTACGAAATAGAAATACTAGTCATAATTCGCTAAAGTGTTTAATATATACGATCCGTTCAACGGGTGCAGTCGTGGTGTGTAGTTAAGTCAACTCAAGTCGGCTAACCGGAAAATTCTTTCTATCCTGTAAATTTCGAGTTCATCGAAGTGGATGATCCGTTCTTTATTATTAGCATTTAAAATAGCTTTATCTCAGCATCTTTTCAGTAGAACATAGCCATATTTATAGTTAAGAACAAAACCAGTGCTATTACTCTTTATTTTATTTTGTTTTTTTATTCTTTCTTTACTATCTCTCTGTTTTCGTTACTAATTTACTTTTTATTTTTATTTTTCTGTTCATAGAGTCTTTTTGTTGTTGTTTGGCTCGAGTCATTGTTTTATATATCGGGGACCTTTGATGACTCTCACTTTTCGTAAATAAATCATTCATTTCAGAGTGTTCGACTATATATAAACAAAGGAAAATCATCCACTTTTCTGACTACCACGTCAGAAAAGTGGATAATATGATCATTCACTTCGACGCAGTTAAAATTTACAGTGTATGGTAGAACACTTTCAATTAATGGATATTTCTGGTAATATTTTGTGACTCATTTACATATGGCTGTTAACCAATCAAAAATAGCAATAACAACGTTTAAAATTTAAATAAAGACCAATTGCTTATAGCCTTGATGAATATTTAGAAAATTGTGTTGACATGTGCAACAACATGGAAGTATGAATAGTTTCAGACGACAAAGTGAGTAGCTAATTCTCAACCAATCCATATCATACTTCAACCACAGCTGGCAACAACGTTATATAAAATATATACGCGATGCCTTTACTCATTAGCGAGAAAATCTTAATTATGCTGTTTGTTTTTTATATAATAGTCTATATTTCTCTATTTTTGATCTGTCGGACATCAAATGAATAGTTCTTGACATGAATGCCATTTTTGTCAGTTTTGTTTGTAGATTAATAATGCACTATTTTCTGTCGTTTGTACTGAATAAGTTTGGATGAAGGTTCAGTTATGTGCAGTAATCAATATTCATCTGGAAATTTGATTTGCTGTAATCATCTGTATCATTGTTTAGAGTGTCGGCATTAATATTTAAGTTGTATCAATAGTCATCTTACGTCATCGATGAGTATTGACAGAAATACATTAGATCTGTATGATCAGTAAAACAAACTTGATTTCTTTCTTGCTGGCTTATCTGGTTGACTTCCTGTAATCATGTACTTTCTTGTGGCATCTTAATTTCCACAAATTATATTTTTCTGTTATGGTCTATTGATCAGATGGTTTTTCTAACTTTTCATGATAATTCGTTATCTTTTAGATATGATATTAACAAAACTTTGTGCTAAAAAAACATCGAAACATGAGTTTAATGTCAAGTGATGAAGTGGCATTATTGAACGATGCACGTTATAAAAATTTTATTTCTACATTAGAAAAAGTATTGAAACAATTTGAATATTCGTCTGAATGGGCTGATTTAATAACAAATTTAGTCAAAGTTAAAAAGGTATCCAGTTTATTGATTCATATCTTCATGTTCTTGTTATTCTCAGCTGTTCTTTTTACCCTTGTTTGTTACTTCATTTTTTGACAAGCGGTTGTGTTTTCTTTTTAGACAATCGAAAATTATCCAAAATTTCAATCAATACCGAAAAGAATAACATTATCAAAACGTTTAGCACAATGTCTTCATCCAGCATTACCATCCGGTGTTCATTTAAAAGCGCTGGAAGTTTATGCTTCCATATTTCAGATGATAGGAAAACGAAATTTACAGCGTGATATTATACTATACTCACTGGGTCTATTTCCATTGTTACCGTCCGCTGCGTTACCGGTCAAACCCGTCCTTTTGTCACTATACGAAACATATCTTTTACCATTAGGTGAAAGTTTGAATCCTGTTCTAATCGATCTATTTCTGGGTTTATTTCCAGCATTAGAAGAAGGATCTGATTATTTTGATAGAACATATCAGTTATTAGATAACATTTTATTGAAAATTGATAAATTTTATTTTTATTCTTGTATATGGTCAGCAATGCATTTGCTACCATCAGCACGTTATCCAGCAATAATATACATATTGAGCCATTTTGATAGACGAAAAAGTATGGAAGATCAATTACATCTAATGGGATTATCCATTGAAACATTAGTAAGCGTAGTTGATCTGTTTTTACTAATGAGATAAAACTATTTGCTCTTTTGCTAGGTTGGAAGGATTTATCTCGAGATCAGCAAGTAGCTTGCTATATAATGCCACAAATTGATTATGTTCAAATATTGTGGCTTTTTCTTTGCTCAACAACCCACTATCACCGGATGAAAAAATCTGCTCATGAGTAAACGATTACTATTAATTTAACAAGCCTCACTAAAAATAACAGTTTCGCTTGTTAATTGCTATTGAAAATTTCCAAAGGTGTAGGATGCTGAGTTACATAATCGATGTATCCCAGTTATATAAATACGCAAGCATCAACGACCATCATTTTTGATAATACTGTGCTACACTTTAATCAGAAAAAGGCTCCTAACACCCATTAATATACCTAGAAAAATCTCTTTTATCAATAATGATTGTTAAGCATTTTTATTTAGGTATCAGCCGTATGTGTGTGTTTACAAGATACTGAACAATCTTTGGTACAACGTTCAATATTAGATTTTCTTTTAACATGTTTACCAATGAATAATAAACAATTGACGAAAATAGATTTGATGAAAATCATTACTGTATCATTAAATATTTTATTAAAACGTAATATGTCTTTAAATCGTCGAATTTATTCATGGTTTCTTGACTCTGAACAGTTGCCATTACAAGCACAAGATTCTATTGTTTCAACAACTGTAACACAAACATGCGGCACATCAACGGTAGCAGAATTCACTTATTTTACTCAATATACACACGATAATCTAATTCATGCTTTAATAAATGCCCTTGAGTCAATGAAAGCAGTGCCTTTAACATATGATACCATAATACCGATCACAATTGACACAATGTCAAGTTCGTGGACATTAACAAAATTATTACGTGTTCTAATTATATTAGTTGATAAACCAGATGTTGGTCCAAATATACTCGAATATGTATTAATGAATTATTTATTAATTGTATATAAACAAGTATACTTCGAAACAAAAGTTTCTTCAGCTATGAATATACAACAAGAAAATCAACGATCAGAAACATTAAAAACATTAAATGTACTATTGGATACATTTGAACCCTATTTTATTTGGGAATTTTTAACAAAAAATTTTGATCTTATTCTAACGCAGACTGATCAACAACAGGAATTAGTTCCATTTAAATTGACAACAACGGGTGGTGCAACGATTGAAACATTATGTGGAGTTATTCAGATGTTACTCGATATTGCTTCGTTGGTAAGACTTTTGTACTTGTAAAGGACAATCTGTTATTTGTTTCTAAAGTTAGCACAATTCAAGTTTATCTCTCATTTTGAGTTTGATAGTTTGATATCAACATACTTTTTTTGATATCATTCAGATGAAATGATTTATCATGGCATATTCGTTGTGCCACACATTTATCGCCAGAATTATTTACTTGAAGTGACATCTACCTATTTCTTCTATTATATCTGACTGACGTTGTATCTCTTTTCCAGGATTCTTCACCAGATATTCAAATTGATTATCTTCCTGAAATGTTATACCATCTCATTAAAATAATGAATACGCACATTGTAAAATTTTCTGCTCAACAAATTAGTGTATGTGTTCAAACGTTATTAAAAATTTTAAAAAAGGTAATAAGTCATTTCTTGTATCATTTACTTCAAATTGATTATGACTGTCTTTTTAGGTTGTTTCATCAGATACTCGACATTTATCTATATTTCGTCGTTCAACAATTAACGAGCGTAGTTCACTAATTCAGAAAATAATTAATGACGATAGTGTTCTAGAAGATGAGAAAAAGAGTGCAAGTAGATCTGATGATGATGAAGAAAATGTTAATAGTAGATTAATCAATGAAAATGATTATTCAATGAATGTTTATAATAAACTTATTAAAACAAATAGTATTGGACAATTACAACAATCTTCTTTAATAATAGATCAATGTTCAGTTGATGTTGAACGTTTATTAAGACATATGGTTCGTACTATTGAAAAACAAGTATATATTCACATAGAACCAGTGTCAACGTCGACAACAAGTTCACATAAATTAACGAGAACATCAACATCAATCAATAAAAATGTTTTAAAATCAATTAATCATATTGAAAAAACGTTAAATTTGTATAAAGCATTTTTTCATTGTTTCATAACAACATTTATTATTTCAAATGATAGTCAACAAATTAAAGAAAAATTCAAAAAAATGTATTCACTAACACAAAAAAAAACTCATGATAATATTTGTGCACTATTTAATCAATACTATCGACAACAAACTGAGTTCTCTCTAAAATTGAATGATAATGTTGAATTATATAGGAAATCTTTCGAAGACTGTTGCAAATTACTCGTCGATTTATGTTGCTTTCCAAGACAATTTACAAACGATAATACCAAGCAAACACCGGTTGCAGGTAGTTGATTAGAGTCTTCTCATATAGTCGCAAATTTGACTAACACAAAATCGAGAAGTACAGTTTTTTCCATGACAAAAAAAGATCTTAAATGTTGTTGAAGTTTAACTTCAATAGAATTCGGTATACAAGATATATCGATATGTCTCTGATTGAGGGAGGACAGCTGAACTATTCACTTAATATGTTCTTAGAAATACATCAATCTACTAAGAATTAAAACTCATAGACTTTTTTCTATTTTCATTTAGATTCAATTGAATTTGATGATTGGTGTATGGATTTATGTGTTTTATCGATATGTTGTAGTAACCATTTTTCTATTCAAACAATATCCATTTCTGTTCTTATTGAATTAGTCGATTATTCATTATGTCTATATTGTTCATCAAATAATGTTAGCAAATCAGCATTGATCGATCAACAAAAACTACCAAATACTTCTTTAATCTTTCACAATTTACCGACCACACCAAAAACAATCGACAATTCTATTGTACCACTTACGAATAGCCTGAATGAACATATACCAATTTTTCCACCGTTTACTCAAGATCAAGTGAATTTTTTGACAGTTGATACACTTTATTTTCAACATGTAACATCGTATTTATGGGAACATTTAAGTGATGAATATCAGCAACAATACAATATAAAATCATCTCGTCTATTATTAATGTTACACTCAATGTTACCATCGCGTGATTGTGAAGATATGATATGTAATCAATTATCATCCACACATATTCAACAGTATGATAATGAATTTCAAATAATAGAATCATACAAACGTTTTTTTAAATTATGGAATTCAACACGTGATTTATTATCAACATCTACCTTACGTTTAACAAAAACAT
This sequence comes from Didymodactylos carnosus, assembly GCA_905250885.1. Taxonomy (NCBI): domain Eukaryota; kingdom Metazoa; phylum Rotifera; class Eurotatoria; order Philodinida; family Philodinidae; genus Didymodactylos; species Didymodactylos carnosus. The sequence goes on from CAJNOQ010004018.1 coordinate 10,938, forward strand.
TTGAACGATGTCTACTGATTGTTTTAAGTATATTGAATGAATCGAATAATCATTGTCTAAAATTGATGGTACAACAGTGGATATGTGACCGTTTTATACAAGGTACACAATTATTCAGCATGAATTTTTCAAAAGTCTTTTAAATACTTTTATACGAATGAGATCACTCATTTTTTGTCTTAATTTCGTGAGCAGTCAGTGTATGTAAGATGTTAATCCAGGTTTTTTCATTCTTTTTTACAGGTGATATGTATAGAATATTTGATATACTGTTTATTATGTTATTACATCCTGATACAGCTAGAATATCGATACAAAAACTAAATCCAATAAATCATCGTGATTATTTCCAGAAACAAATTTCATTAGTTTCTCCTGAACAAAGTTTAATAAATTCAAATTTCAAAAAAATGGCTGATCTTGACGAGGATGAAGATGATGGCGATATAAACAAAATGACATTTCAAATATCATCGAATACATTTGATGATATGGAGGGTGAGGATACATTCGTCGATGAACATGAAATACCCACAGAAGATGACCTACAACATCATGAAGGTGATACTGAGGCAACTGACGAAGATCCAGAGGCAAAAATTGGTGCAATTAGTTGTGAGTCTGGTGAAGTTGTTTATCATGTTAAACAATCATCGCCAAATTTAAAATCCCAAGTAGCAAAAGCAAACAAACAAACAACATTAAGTTTATCTCAACCAGTATTAACTAATCCTGTAATACCTCCTATAAACAACGATCAATTGAAAGTCATTAAAAGACGAGCACCTACTTTACCACCAAATTTTCATAATAAAAGTATAAATACTATTACTCATGATAACACCAACTTAAAAAACAATAATAATAGTAAAATGTTTAGTTCAGTGCATGAAGGTAAATGTCACAAAAAAAAGTAGAAGAGTAGAATTGCGGAATGCTGATGTAGTTTCTAATAACTGATTGTTTTCTGCTTTTGTTTTATTTATCAGATTTAGTCGATAATCCTGATGCGTCTGTAACAACAAAACCCGATTTATCCTATCTGTTATCAGTTGATTTAAAATCTGTTCCACATTTAAATAATTCATCATCATCAACATATTCTCGTCGTCCTCATTCAGCTGGTTCATCATCTCAAACGTTTTCAGCATCTGCAGATGATATTGATACTATTCCTATCACATCATTGAGTGAATCTAATTTTCTTACAGTATTGGTACCAACAACTACATCATTCAATCAAAATACTGTAGCAAAACAATCACGAGATATGACATTAAATTCTTCTTCAGCTACTGTATTAGCTGAAAAAAATAAAAAGATTGATGGTCATTTAGCTTACATATTACTATATACTCAACCATATGATTATAATCGTGTTCTATTCTCAATGACATTAATTGAAAGTTTAATTGATCTAATACCCAAACAATTGATTCAAACATTATCGTATACAAATCATAATAAAACATCTACAATAAATATTCATAATAGTAGAATGTACGAATTATATACAAGACATAAACGATCAATAGAAGGTAAAAATTTTTATTCATCAATTGAACAACAACAACAACAACAACAAATAATGCCCTGTTATTTATATACAATGATTAACATTCTATTAACATATGTGAGAAGTTATTATCCAACAAGTTTTAGACAAAAATTAAATTTACATGATATGCGAGAGAATCGAAAAGTTCATATACGAACATTAAATTTATTAGCTAGAATATGTCATGATTTGTCATTTATCTGTATAGATACAACATCAACATTATTCATTAATTTTATTATTGATTTATTGAACAAAACAGCATTGCAAAAAACAATTTTACATCTATTTCATACAGCGGTAGAAAAAGTAATACCATCATCAACACATGGTAAATTTTAGGAAGATTTTTTCCAATGAATATGTCGCACATCCCTGTCGTAGGTTCACTAGTAGCTATCCTAGTCGTGAAAAGAAAATAATAATTTGTTGACACTCCTGCCAATTTTTGTTGAAATCAACTATTTTTACAGAGTGACAGCGGAACGATTTGTCTCTCTTCATTGTTATCTCTTTTTTATTATCGAACTTAAAGAAATTTCTTATTATAGAAAATATCCAACAACAAGTTAAATCATCCGAAACACTAATAAACATGACATCACGTCAACAAAAATTAAAAACCTTATCAAAAACAATATTGGACTATAACATCGAGCCAGTATATGATGAATTCAGTCGACAATATTTAAAACAATTAGCTCAATTATTAGAAGAAATTGTATTTCTCGAACATGTGGTAGTCCAATGTCAACATTCTCAGAAATCATCAAATGACAAAACATCAACAAGTACAAACGCTATTTCAACATCAAATACTCTTATATCTGTATCATCAAATGGATTTGGTTCTCAAATGTTAGATCATAATTCATCATGGTCATCACCCATCTCACCATTTACAATAAAGCAATCGTTACCCTTGGAACTAGATTTCATTTCACTATTGCCATCGACATTAGCTACTACAACTCTAATAACAAAAAATACTGGCTCATCCCCAACTACAACATTACGTTATATCGATAATCAGCCAGTTGTTAATCAAAGTTTATTTCTATCATCAATATTACAATATTTGAAACAAATTGATTTTATTGAAAATCATCGATATATAATTAGTCTTTGTATTCGAATATTGCCACATTGTGGTTCATCATTGAAGTCAATTGGTAGTCTAGTTGTAGAACAAATGTGTCGAAATTTATGCTATGTGGTTCAAGCTCATCATCAACGTTCAATACAATCAATAAATATATTTAGAACAAGGTATAGATAATAAATTCATTTGTTTAACATTAATTTTGAACTAACTGAGACTGTAAAAAATAAAATTTCAAGTAGTTTCAGTTCATATGATTTATTTACACATTTAGATTGTTACCACATTTTGATGTTATCGACTATGTTATTCATTTAATTCAACTTTTATCATATATTTGTAATTATTGTTTATTAGGAATCGAGAATGAGAAAATAAATGTACAAATGTCGACAGTAACATTGACACAATACTGGATGAAAAATGTATGTTAAATTTAAGTTATTTCATTTGTTATATATTATCTTTATCTTTTTAAGGCAAATTTGAGTGAGCGTGACTTATATGATGCTCGTCAATCAATTTTAAATCAGTTGCCATCAATATTATCGAGTTTATTATTTATATGGAAAACTGTTTCGGAACAACTATTATTTGAATTACCAGAACAAACAATAACAACAACAATAAATCTTAATTTTCAAAAACAATATAAAAATCCTTGGCCTAATCAATCAGTTAAACAAATACGTCAAACAATTTTAGAACTATTAAGTTCATTAACAAAACATAATGGTATTTCATTTATGTTAGCTATTGCTGTATGCTGGGGAGAACGAAAACGGCAACAACGATTAAAATCAACTGCGCAATCACCAAAATTATCCACGGGTAGTATCGGTGTAACAACATCAACAATATTAACAATGCCAAGAGATAATATTGGTGAAATACAAGCACTTATTGATATAGTCATGAATATTAAAAATTATACAATTAATGATATCATAGCAAATATGAATGAATTAATTCGGAATCAACTGACAGTAAGAGACAAGGTATGAATTCTTGATGTTTAAGTTATTAATAATATTGAAACACTGTTCGTACTATGCTTTAACATAAAACAGAAAAGAAGTAGTAGATTCACAGGTTTTTAATTTTCTTTATACTAGTATAATCTTTTGTAGAATATACATATCTAATGTCTGTGTGATTTATTTGTCTGCTAGCATACCAGTTTCTAACTGATATATATCAAAGTCATTATAGTTAGATATTTTTTTCAATACGTAAGTTTTGTTTTACAACCGCTTGTTTCGTTACAGAAAAGCTGAAGCCTTGGAAACTTGAACTGACACTTACTACGCGCGCAATCCTCATGACTGCCTTTCTGTAACTTTTCTCTCAACTAAGTTGAGAATATATACGTAGAACATCATCGAAATAATTTCGGTGATAAACGTTCTAATGTATTTAGAGAAAAGACAAATATATTTGTCAAAATTCTCTATGAATCATGCGAATTTATTGCGGTTAAACGGAAGTCAGTTCAACTTTCCAAGATTTGAGCTTTTCTGTAACGAAACAAGCGGTTGTAAAACAAAATTTACGTATTTGTACAAACAAGTCGAGTTTAAACATTGAAATCATTAGATATTTTTTTATAAATAATCTTTGTTTATTTTTTTCTAGAAAAAACAAAATTACGATGTTTGGTGTCTACAATTTCTATTAGCTTATTTAGAACAGCAAAAAAGTCTAACTGTTGATTTTTGGCCACAATTATCGTTTATGTTCAAAGAATGTCTGTCATCTCAACCGATCTCTCAGTCAGCAACATTTTTGATTCTAAGGTAATTATCACACTATTACCGCTCCATTAAGATATAAACAATGATTTAGTTTATTTTAGAATATTAAGTTTCTATGTAAAACGATTACCAACAATTTCTGAGAAACGTGATATGAGAGATTTACAGGTTAGATTTGTACATAAAATTATTTTCTTCAAAATATTTTCACGTTTTTTTCATTACATTTAAGGATATAACAATGCGCGTACTTGATAATTGTAATATTATTGTTGCCTCATCTCTGCAACAAACAACATGGCTAAGAAAAAATCTTCAAGTACGTTTAGCAAATAGCGATGGAACAGTAGTGAAAAATAATGAACAATTATTAGACGTTCCTATTGGTAATTCTACTGCTGCAATTCACCCTATGGTAGAAAATAACACAGATTTTGATGGTAAATTTTGATTTGTTTAATATTAGTACAAAACTGATGAATCGGAGCATTACATTTATACAACCTTTATTGAATAAGGCATAATATCAATTGATTTTCTTTTTTTTGCTTAGCTGTATCTCAAACAATGATTAGTTTTGATTCATCGAACACAAATTATAGCCTCCTAGCATTATCCATATTAGCCGAACATGCTGCATCATTACTCGATATTGTTTATAGTAAAATAGATGAAAAAGAAAGAATAGTAATACCATTTTTACAAAATTTAGTACCAAATGTTATACCCTACGTTAAGACTCACGTACAATTGAATGCATCGTCGTATCGTTGTGCATCCCAATTATTAATGAATTTATCTCAATATTCGTATACGCGTAAAGCATGGAAAAAAGAAGCATTTGAACAATTGTTTGATCCATCCTTCTTTCAATTAGATATACAAGCATTAAAATCATGGAAAATAATTGTCGATAATTTGATTACAAATGAACGTCCAACGTCATTTCGTGATGTAATGACAAAAATAAACACAATACAAACGGGTTTATTTATATCTAAAGAATATGAATATGAACAACGTGCTATGTTAGTTAAACGTTTTGCATTTGTTATCTATTCATCAGAAAAAGATCAATATAATAGACAATTACCCGAAATATTGGAACGAATTACCGATTTACTAAAATTACCACAAATGCCTACATTACATACACAAATGTTTTTATTTTTCCGTGTACTTTTGCTACGTATTGCATCAAGAAATTTAATATCATTATGGCCAATATTAATGGCAGAATTAGTACAAGTATTATTGCAATTTGAACAAGATCTGTTATCCGATTTGGATGGTGAAGCAAAGTAAGAGTGACAATAAAAATTGTCGTTATTTTTTATATACGATTTTTGACGTTCAAACGTATCATCTGATTTTCAACGTTAAATTAGAAAAATGTTCATACGAATATAAAATTCAACTTTTTCTTTTAGATCTCATATTCAACGTTTGGCAATGAACGATTTGGCTTCGACAACTGTGTCAAGTACACCATCTGGTCAAGGTTTAAATCCTGCGTTAAAAATGTATTTGTTTGCCTGTAAATTGCTTGATGTATTATTAGCAATGCCTTATTCTGAATTATATCATTTTCAGTTGTAAGTAAAAAAAATGTTATAATTATTTTTGAAACAGAAAATTATTTATGAATTATATATTTTGACAGATTTCGCTCCGCGTTTGTAAGTGATGAAGATGGTGGACGTAAAACAAATACGGATTCATTTATTGCTTTTTCAGCAAGATTATCAAAATTGCTTGAACGAAAGGTAAATAAGTAGAAGAAATGTTTAGATAAAGGATGATGAAACACTTTTACAATGAAAAGTGTTACAAAAATAATTTTATTTCTAACCTTAAAGTTGTAATGATAAATGTCTATGCATTGCTGACAACTTTTTTAAGGATATTTCTTTTTCCACTTTGTTACAAAAGGAAGACTAGTGTTACAACTGTAAAAGCTTCTGTTGCGCTCGTTGATTTAACGCTAACTGGAAATACGGTTACCGTTCAACGGTAACTGAAAAGACGGTTACCGTTACTTTAACCATAACTGCGTTTCGGGTTACTGTTGAAATAACCGTACCTATCAGTTAGTTAACTTTGTGGTAACTATTTTTTAAGTACGGCAAAGATATCAACGCAGCGGCTTAAAATGGCTTCCAAAATCGTTAATTTTCCACTGAAACTGTTGAAACTCTCATAAATGACATGGTTTTGATTGGCACTAAGCTAATCGAAATTATATAACTTCAATGTTTCAATGTAACTGCGATTTTTAAGGTCTCTGGAGATCTCAGCATCTACAGCCAGCTTGAGAAATCTGTTTTGTTTTCATCAACGAAATTAGACTACAAAACCATGTCATTTATTAAAGTTTCAACAGTTTTAGTGGAAGACTAGCGATTTTGGAAGCTATTTTAAGCCGCTGCGTGGATATTTCTGCCATACTTAAAAAATAGTTACCACAAAGTTAACTAACTGATAATTGCCGTTATTTCAACGGTAACTGAAAACGCAGTTATCGTTAGAGTAACGGTAACTGTCTTTCAGTTACTGTTGTTTTAACGCTAATTGTCTTTCAGTTACCGTTGTTTTAACGCTAACTAAAAAGACCGTCATCGTTACCTTAACGGCAGCTGTTTTTCTAGTTAACGTTGTCGATAACGGCCGAAGAAGGAACGGGAACTTTTACAGTCCTAACTAATGTTCGATTATGTTAGAATTTTACCGCACACATTACAGGTCTGATCTCAGAAATAAAATTTCTTTTTTGAAAAAATATACGTTCCTCCTTCTCGAAATAATTGAAAAATGCTGATAATCTTTTGGAAATTTCAACTTTTCACATATGATTTGATTACTGCGTTTTTCAAGAGGTCATAAAGTGGCTCGATGAAAATTGGAATCTCCAGAAAATCCATAGAAGACTATGTCACATACTTGGGAGTAAAAAAAATCTCGATTTTCTTTGCCAATTATCTCCCACGATACAAAATTTAGCTCGAGCAGACACTAATTTCAACAGTGTCAAACAAAGTAAAAATAAGAAAAGGGTCACCTTTAAGGTAATCAGATAAAAAGATGTCTTACAGTCTTTCACTTTCAGCTTCAGTCAGTGCCATCGGTTGTACGTGATCGTTTACAACCCATTGAACCTACAAATCGTCCGTTACTTCG
>CAJNOQ010004019.1:0-18527 GCA_905250885.1 Didymodactylos carnosus
CCAACGGTGAAAACCGCAGGTCGTTAGCTCTTTTGGTTAAAAAGTTATTCAAAAGATATCGGCGGACACTAAATTTTGGCGGCGATAATAAGACAGATCAAAAGAGAGCAGAGCCCCATTATTATCGCCCTGTTTAGCCAATAAAAAAATAGGAAGGAAAGTAGCGAAAAAGAATGCAAATACATAATAAAAAACAGAGAAAAAAAACATAAAGGGAACAAACAAATGGCAGAAGAAAGGAAGGAGAGGATCGAGTGTGCTAAGAGATGCAGACCAAACTTTTACATCGTAAACCTTTTAGTTGCGACCCATCGTTTGCAGAATGTATTTTGTGGGAACATTTGTCTGCAAGAAATTCCCAAACAAAAATGCCTAGTTAGCTAGCTCCAACCTAGTAGTGAACCGAGCACTAGGTTATCATAATCGAGTAGGAGCGGGAGGTTGACAACTATGTTAACCGGCCGGTTAAGCTAGCTCCGAAGACGAAATATATTTAATAAGAGGATGATTGTCAAGTAGGTTAACCGAGTGGTTGGAGAGCCCGGTTAAACGGACATTTTAAGCTACCTTAAAGAATAAGAAAAAAAGAATTTGTTCGTAACGAGAATCCAACTCACTGACTAAGGCACTATCAGAATTGTGATCAGTACTGTTTTAGCGTAGAGCTTTCGGTCTAATTCGGCCTGATGAATGACGCATCAGGTTAGCACTTGGTTGGCTTAGAGTATGCTAAGAATAAAAAGAATTCTACATCATCTTCTTTCTCTGAGCAATATATCTTAATGAATGTAACTCATGGTATCTTACAGCGATGAGCGGAACGTACCGGATTCCGTAGCATACCGCGGTACGAAACGACGCAACTTTTCATGCATACCGTACGATACGACTTGTTATACTTAGGGAACATCATTGCTGTTTCCTTGATTAAAAAGCACAATGTTTCATAAATGTCTCATCTTGACATGTACTCTACTGGTATTCTATTGGTAGCTAGTAACCCTTTCTACAATTATTTAGCTCTTTTCGTACACTACTTACTCATGATAGAGCGAAAAAGTGTCTGTTCATCTTGATTCTATACGTAAACGGAAGTTCAACTACAGTCTGCTTACTTTTCTTCTTGTACTAAAAATCACACATCTAAATTTCTTACTGCCCAGGTGAACTTACACGCTCATGGCCACGCTAGATTGCCACGACAGGACACGTTACGTGGCCGTGGGTGTGGCCATGCGTGTGGCAAAGCCACGCCATGTGACTTGTAAAAGCTCTGGCGTGGCCACACTGTGTGGCCATCCTGTGGGAGGTTCAATTTATATACTTGCTGTAGCCACGTCATGGATAAACGTAGGGCCACATCACGCCAAACATGGCCACTCCATGTCAGGCATGGCCACGCCAAGGATAGAGCGTGACAGTCGATCTGGGTAGTGATTTAAAAGATAAAAGATTAGAGTTTAGAATTTTAAGAAACGATAATGTGAAATCCTCAAAGACATGGAAAACCGTTGGGTTACCAGCTGAAACTCTTGATGATGGGTCAGAAAGATTATTATTGGTTTTGCTTTTCTGTTTTAATGAAATCACTCAATGAAAGTAACGGTAACTGAAAAAAATATGAAAATCTGGGCATTTCAGATTTTTCCTCTAACGGCGCAGCAGGTTATGGGATGAGAATCCTACCGCACGGTACGGTACAGAACTGACCGACCTTTTAGACTCTCACATACGGTACGGTGTGACGGATTGAGATGTCGACCAGGTAGCTCAGTGGTTAGAGCATAGACACGGAATGTCAAGGTCCTGGGTTCGAATCCCACTCTGGTCACACATTTTTCCTTCACATACGGTACAACAAAAAGCTTTATTTCCCCCACCTCTGGTACCTTATCTATATGTCTGATGATTAGTTACTAGAACAACAGATTCACTGTGGTAAACCTTGAAATAAGAACAGCTAACTAAATAATTTTCGCCTCTTCCTGCATATTGGTGGGATATTTCTCAGATTTGGGTAATAGAAACGCACATGTCAAGAATAATCTGAAAAATATTCTGACCTGAACTTTTGTATTCATTTAGTTTCACTGTTGTCTATGTTGTGATGAAGTGGAAGTCAAAAGGTCACTTTTATACGAGAGTATGTAATGTCTCTTTCATTCAGAATATTTCAGTTAAAAAAGGAAAATTATCAGATCTGCATCGAATGCATTTTCAGTTTTTTCGTTTAGTTGTCTTTATCCACTTCATAACCATAACAGACTAGATGAAGTCTATATATTTTCTCGTTTTTCCAATCGTTTTTTCTCACTTTTTTTCTCTCTTGATACAATGGGGAGAACAGAATGATGTGGGAGAAATAAAGAAAGAAAATGAGTTAGAAAACACATCAGACAATTTTTCTCGCAAGGTCACAATATAGTGGAAGCTTCTTTTAGTATTTGTTGTGTTTAAGTAACGAGAAAAAATGGCGGAATGAATTAATAGGCAAATATTTTGATGGAAATGCATGTTATTCAGTGACTTGTTCTATTCACTTCAGAGTCAAATGATATGGCTAAAACTACGCGACAGCCACGAGCATCGTTATCACCAACAGATAATGAATCAGCATTCTTATTCCTCGGTCTATTCGCAATATGTCTTTTCCCAGGGTTATTATGCCTCATGCCTCTTCTATTTCAAAACAAAAAAGGTACATAGACAAGATGTCTTCAAGATCAATCAACTTTTACATGTTTGAATCTAGGCGATATGGGAAAACAACCAAGACGGAATCGTCGATGCCACAAAAACTGTATGTGTCACCTACACAAGGATGAAGTCGAAGATGTGCGACGTGAGTTGTTCAAATAGAAAGAAAGCATCTTAAAAAGTGTTCTCTTTTCTTATATGTAAAGGTTTTCCATTGGTGCTGGACGATATAAATCATTTACAAAATCAAATTGAAAAATTAGAAAACAAGACAAATGATTTGAAACAAAAACTTCAGCAGTTAGAACAGACACATGATGACAGCAACTGTATCAAAACGCAACATCTGATTTAAAGTGGCTTTTATGTACATTATTCATTTATCAGAATATCCTGGTAACTGGTTGTCGTTTTATTTTACAAACAATTGTAGTGAATGTTTTAGTGACATGTTTCTGTTGTAAATAAATAAAGTATTTTGCCACCAAATATAAGTACTCATGGCATAGTGTTTCGAATCACTAACAGAAATTGAACTGAACAATAAGACGGAGACATAAAGATGATGATGAACTTTTCATTAATCTCTTTCTCTATGCAATGTATCTCATTAAAAATAACTTATTAGTTTATTTGTTCTTAATTGTTGAATTATTAAGCGTTTCTTTTGTTAATTTTATCTTTCTGTCAGCTGCTCTTACTATCAAGCGTTTGTGGACAATATCGATGTTGCTGTTGCTTTTTATTTGATTATATATTATGAGGAAATGCTGCAAGACATTTTTCTCTCATAATTTTAATGCCTTATCTTAATCTTCATCGGCTAGTTTATTTCTAGCCATTGATTCTATAGCACGTACATAATATCTGGACATTTTATATACCATATTGTACGACCACGATCTCCAAATGATTTCCGATCTGGTAAACATTTTAATGATTTATTTTTTGTAGCTTCTACTGCATTATTTTATTTGCTACATTTAGGTTTTTCGTTGGTGGCAATGTTGATTCTATTGGCTTCGATACGTCCTCATACCCTTGACATAACCTTTTCAATTTTAATAAATGCGTTAAAACTTTTTTTAACATGACTGACGTATTCTTCTTTATGAACTACATATACCTAAACAAAAGCAAATCACCCACAAAGAACCATATCTAGCTAAAGAAAAATTTTACTTATCTGAAGTTGATTAAGACGAATAGTTCGAAATTAATGTTACGACCCATGAATGGCTGTATATTTCGATTACTTATCTCTAAAAGAGAAACACATATAAGGAAATCATCTTCTATTTTAGAAACAGAGCATTTACCTGTGTTGCAAAGAATCACTGGGCAATATCATAATCTGAAAAGAAATAGAAACGCAATTAGAAAGTGCGTAACGGCTAGAAATGACATCATCAAAAAAATGTTTACATTTTTTGAGGAACTGTCGAAGTTGATGTTGCCGTATTCAATATCACACCGTCATCTCTAGACAGTATGTGTTATGAATGATGCAGTTACTCTTTACGATTAAGTGGAAAGTATACTAAATCGTAAATAAAGTCATATTAAGGGATAGTACTTCACTCACCACACAGATGCTTCTCACTTAGGCCCTTCTCTTGCCAATCAGCTAAAAACCGAATTTTTAAAATATACTCATAATCAATCTCATCATGAATATTGTTTTCATCAAATGTCGCAATTCATTTTCCTCTTTTCAGTGCAAACTGTAGTTAGTTTGCACGAGAAATCTCGTCCTATACCAAAAATTTTTTATTCAATTGGAAATAATTGACTAAATCGTCACACTCTCGATATCGGCCATTTAACCCTTTTCTCTTCAAAAAACTGTAATATTGCCTAACTGTTATATTTACCCTTCTGCTGCGCAGCCACCCATGAGACGAACACACAGCTTCGTAAATCTTTCTTTCTATTTCATTTTCTAATTGATGCGCCATCAATTTTCTTTCTTTAGCTGTTGCTGTAGGTACGGATGCTGCCAGCTGTTTTGGTGGGAGGGATGCAATATCAGCACACTGCAGCATGCGGACATAGAAGCCTGTTGGAGTATTTTTTTGATGAAGTCTCCTGGTAATGGTCATTATGAGAAAATCAGCCGGAAAACTGCATCTGAAAATAAACACAAATGGACTGTATGGATGTCAGTGAGAATATGGGTCTTTTACAGGTTCTTCAGTATGTATGATTTATTTCCAAGAGAAGGTAACATTTTTCAGGAACAAATTGAGATCGTATTTAAAACTCCATACATTAAAAAGTTTTCTCTGCTGAAAGATATGGAAAAAAAGTTTCAAATAGAAAAATTAATGTTAGTAAGCTTAGAGGGGCACATTGTAAAGACTTAAGGCTATTTCAGGAAAGATAATTGGAGTGATGCGAGCGGTTCCACAAGGTAGAAAATACTTGACTCTATCAGACAACATCTTTAGCTGCAACTGGAAAACTTAGTAATGAACAAGATAGCCATATCCATAAGAGTAAATAAAAGCAAAGAGAAAACCGAGAAAATATAATTAATTAGAATAAATGATGTCTCAAAATACATTATTTTGCAAAAATAATTCATCTATTTTCAAAACAGTTTTTATTTAAATTGGAGCAAGTTTACAATATGCTTTTACAATATTGGAAACCAGTATTTCATACTCCTTTTATGTTCCATTTCATAACTTTCATCTATGCTTTTGTGTTAACCCACATTGACTAAGATAAGAGCATATAGTTTTGGGCTGCACCAAATTACACGCTTTAAATGCCAATTGTTTATTTTTTTATCTGTAGCATGAGATATTGAACGATAAATAGCTTTCATTTCTCTGAAGAAACTATTTACATGGTTGAAATGAAACAATTGGCATTAAAAGCCTATAATTTGGCGCACCCAAAAACTATATGCTCTTATTTTAGTTAATGTGGGTTAACAAAAAAGCTTAGAGGAAAGTCATGAAAAGGAACATAAAAAGAGTGTGAAATACTGATTTCAAATATTGTGAAAGCCTATTGTAAACTTACTCCGATTTAAATAGTGTTTTAAAAAGTGATGAATTATTTTTGCAAAACATTGTAAACATTAAACTTTTAAGTTAACAAAAACATTAAATGGTATCTATGCCTTCTTTGTCCATCTGTTCGCATCATCGACATATATCTAAATAGAAACGAAAACACCACAAAGAACGACTCAAAAAACGGCGTAATTACTGTGATAAAAGGTGTAAAACGACCATCGTTTACGGACCGTAATTCGTCATCCCTTTTTACGAGCCGTTTTTAACCGGAACGGAAACGATCGCCGTTTTAGACCGTTTTCGATATAAAAACGGTGGGTACCATTTAGGCCTTATTTTCACCGTTTACGGCAAAATTTGATCAACGACACAAGAGTAAATAAGGTGATAATGTTGACGGCACAAAAGTTCGAATGTAAAAAAAATTATTTTCGCAATTTAAAAATAATCACAGATTTCAGAAAAGTTAGTTATAGACAAGAGAGAAGTGAACGGCACGCAAAAAGATCAGTTAACATACTTGATCTGTTCGATGTCATAAATCGTTAAATTCATCATAACAACTTGATATTGTTGTTGAAGGTCTAAGTGTTATCGGTGATTTGGCTGCTGTTATCGATTATTGTGGTGCTTGCTGTGTATCTTGTTGAGCTGATGCTTGTTGCTGTTTTTTATTTTTCTCGTTCCTTCATCATATAAACGTCGGTTCAATTTTATACATTGGTATAATAACAACAATATCCATCTTCTGAAAGCCGATATTTGACACGCACAGCTTCTGAAAAACAAAAAATCACGCACATTTCCCTGATCTTCAGTTTAGTTAGTCGCACCTTTATCTCTAGTAACAATACAAGAAGGACCTGCTGGCTTGACGAGTTGAGGAAGAAAACGAGATGATACTTGCCCTGCTTCGTTGAAGATGTTCTTCGTAAGCAAGAAATGCCTCAGTATATTTCCAGGTACTGAAGTGATAGTCTTCTAAAACGACGCAATGCCACTATCAACTTATCGTTTAAAATTCGAAAACAACCTTCGTCTAATGTATTCTTTTGATAAAGGTGTGCGGCTTGCGACGGTAAAATACTTAATGCCAATTTATCTTTCGAAAATAAAATACGCAAAAGTTTTCGACTATAATCTCCAGCATCTTGACTAGTAATTTTCAACAAATTTTTATCATTCCATATCTACATAGAAAAGCAGCATAAAGTAGCATGTTAGAAGGACTACTAACAATACATACAATTTCATTCGGATAATTTTCCTTGTCATTTTCGTCACGATAGGCCGACAATTGATCATTTTTCTGAAAAGAAAATGATCCAATGAATCTTTCTTTTTCGAACAAATAAAACACTTACAAACATCGGCGTGGATCCTACATGGCCCGCTATTTTTGTTAATTTTGCTAGTTGTTGTTGAAATGAACGCATCTGACTGATCATTTTCTCTTTGAATATGAATTTAGACGCAACAAAATTAAATGAGATTGTATACATATGACAATGCCTAACGTACCGGGAGCTGGATTAGTATTGCCAATATTCGTATTTAAACCATCATCACTATCGGATAATGGACTAGGTGATCTGGAATCACGATCTAGCATGAACAGCTGACAATCAGACAGTAATAAAAGGGTTCTAAAAACTTCAGTTCGCTCATACCTGTAGTTTCCTCTTGACTTCGACGATACACATGCGTTTTGGCAGGTTGACTACGAACAGCTGTGATATTTGCGCTACTTCGACCATTAACTTCCAGTGACCGATCTGAAACAAAAGCATATTGATAAAATAAATTCGAGAGAAAACGAAATGGACAGATTTCGAAAATCATACCCTGATCACGATAGTGATATGATAGGAATCAAAGATTGTCTTTGTTCGTTGGACGTTTTGAAGTAGCTAAAAAAGATACAACGAAAATACGACACATTATTGTAACTGATAGGAATATATACGTGTACTGAAGCCATCACTGGGACGTTTTAAAAACTCGTTGATAATTGATTGACATGAGATGTGGCGTCTTCTTCTTTTAAAAAGAGTTGTAAACAAAATATGTAAAAGATTTGATTCAGAAATTGTTACCTGCCTCTTCGTCTTCTTGCTGTAATTCTTGCATTTTCAACTTCCATTGTCGTTGAAATTGATCCCGAGTACCTAAAACAATACGAAATTCATAGTTTCTCTGTTAGATCGTTGTTGTCACATCGTTCTAATAAACAAAATCTTATCATATGTAATTATTCGAGCTTCACCTTCAATATTGTTCAATGTAGCTTTATCACGTTTGATTTGTTGAATACTTGTACGTCCAACAATTTGATATTCTTCTGAGTCGTCGTACAAGATTTCTTACATTTACTTTCAACAATAGATAACATGAAATACAGTGCAAGATATATCAGAGAAATCATAATGTTAAAGTTTAATACAAATAGAATAGATAGTGATTAATTTCCGTTTCTAACTGCATGCATACATACTTCATTTAGAATAATTCAGCATTCTTTTTAATTAGTCTGTTTAAAAAAACCTTATTAATTAGAATAATCTATATTCTAGTTCTAGTTTTATTTTTCGACGAAACAGAAATATTAATTAAGCCTTCGACAAAACGGGAACTAACCGAAACAAGAGTTGTCCATTTTTACGATATATTCGATAAAAGAAAAAAGTTTTAAACTGTTTCTAGAACATGATGACTAATGGTTTTTATTTGTTTTCATTGAGTAATGTTTTATTTACAAATGTTATTTATCTTAACAGTCATACTATTTGAAGAAAAATATATAAAAAGCTTTTGTGATATTTCTTATCATATGCATGTGTTTTTATTTTGAGAAAGAATTATTGTTAAAATTAATACGCAAAAAAGAAAAAGATTATGGGTGCTAATGTGGTCAAAGGTGATAGCCTTGCGCACGATGGTAGCCTTGCATTTATAACCGGTAGTACCTGTGAAGGACAGGCTTATGCCAGACAGTTAGCTAAACAAAATATTCAAGACATTGACATAATGATCGTTGAAGGAATAGTAGACAACAAAAATTCTCTTATTCCAACAGGTCTATCTGGTTTTGTTCAGATTGAATCCATAGGTGTTACGCCAAATGGTACTAATCAATTTCAATCAAAGATAAATCGAAACGGTATTCTATGCATCGATGGTAAGGCTATGAAAGAGAAGTATCGTCAAATGGAAAAAACTGAAAACGTTGGTTTATATGAGTCCAGATTCGACTGCCATACAAATGATGATTCGTCGAATGCGAGTGTTCAAGTTACTCATCAAATCCAATGGATCGATAATGCCAAACAATTTGAAAACGTAATAAAAATAGCGTCACAACAACGAAATCTATCAAATTTTTCTCAATTGAAAATTAATTATTGTAAATTTTGTATGAATATTCGATCTTTTCTTGGTCGTGCTATTTCAATTCATTCTCAATTTTCTTTATTGCCTATTGAGAAAGACGTTCAAGATGTATGCATTTTAGCTGGTCGATGTTACGATTACCAACTGCCACAAGTACTTTTAGTCAGATCATTGGCATTACTCGACTTTTACGATAAACATAAACATATTGCAAGTACAACATTGTCAATAGATAATGCTAAATATATTGAAAAAAATAAATATATCTGAATCTGTATGCCAACAGATTCAGATTTTGTACCAGCGTTGCAATTAAAATTTTGGCCAGATAATGTTCAACCGTTTTTCGAACGAATAAAACAAAATCGTCCACATTTACATGATTTAATATTGAGTAAAACGTCAATGCATGTTGTTACCAAATGGTCAAAGAAAACGTGTATTGATGAACAAGATTTAGAATTCCGCTATTCGTTT
This sequence comes from Didymodactylos carnosus, assembly GCA_905250885.1. Taxonomy (NCBI): domain Eukaryota; kingdom Metazoa; phylum Rotifera; class Eurotatoria; order Philodinida; family Philodinidae; genus Didymodactylos; species Didymodactylos carnosus. The sequence goes on from CAJNOQ010004019.1 coordinate 9,594, forward strand.
TCAGCTGTGGAAATTTTACTTGCAAAACATCGTACACCCAATGAACAAGTCCTAAATGGTATTGCAAGAAGTATTTATTATAAATATTTAAAAGAAATACCGCCAGTATTACCATCTTATTTCATTAAAACAAGTGTTTTGTGGATGTGTGAAACAATGAATCTCAACGATTTACAAGAAACATCACTAAGTCTAGCTCAAAAATGGATTAAATATGTCGTAGATATATTGAATTCTGGTAAATGTGCGCACTATTTTATTGATGATTTCAATATTTTTGAACTATATACGCCTGAAACTTTGGAAAAAACTAAACATATTCTTCTCAATGAAGTAAAACTCGATGAAATAATCGAAACACACATGTATACAGCTCAAAACCAACAAACATCTTTTGATACATTCAAATTAAATAAACGAAATTATGTATTTGGTTTGAAAGTAAAAGACGTTTTACCTCTGATCAACGATTATCGTACACTGAAAGAAGATTGGATTGGCCTATTCACGGAGATTAAACATCCAAATAAAGAGTTAAGCGAAGCACTTGATATCTTATCTAGCCTAAGAAGGTTTGATGGGGAAAAAATGGAAAATTGGAAAACATTTCGAGAATTATTTTTGGATCACAATGACTCTTCTGAATATGCTGAACCTATTTGGAATGACGATGTTGTACAAAACGAAGATCCCATAGGTTTTTGTTCAATGTTGAGCATGATCGGTACAGTTTTACATTTGATACAACAGAATATCGATGATTCACCAAATTTTCTTACACAAAATGTCCAGACAGATGATGTTGATGTTAATAATTATCAAAATGTCTTTCAGCCGATACCATGGTCTGATTTGATGCGTGCAACCAGATCAATTCCACTCGATCAATCAATGTCATCATTTAGGAATCGAACCGTACTCGATGAACATCCAAACGGCCCTGGAGAGCCTGTTGAACAGGACAACTACATGCCCCATTTTAGCATTAAAGATGTATGTCAAATCGCACCCGATAAAAACATGACATTTAATGAAGTAGCAAATTATTACAAAGATTATGCAAATGAAGAACTCTTCAAACTAGCACGGGCTGTTGAATTGTCTATGAAGGACTATTAGGCAATTTGCTTTTTCAACACATTGATATAAACGATTACTGTTTACTTAATCGATTGTTCCAAACCTGATTTTTCATTGTTTTTGACATCATACTTTATTTCTTGTGCTAGCTAGTACATACCAGTAGTAGGTCATTTTTTCTTCACGTCGATGTTTCCTAATGAATTGATAAACAAATAAAAATCGCGTGAAACAACTTTCAACGCATGACTCTCAGGAGAATATGGCAATAAATGTTCACATGATGATCCGAATCGTGAATATCATTTGTCGATATAGTCACAGTTAGGTATGCACCAGTTTTTCAATGATATATCATCGAGTTTCAGACAAATGAAGAAAAAAATCTATCTCGTGAAATAATTTGTCAGATATTGAATGAATGTATAGAAGGCATCATAGATGGAACCGTTCGAAGATCTGACGACTGCGCCCGAAACCGGCCAAAAACGCTTCTATCAGCTCGAACCACCGGTTGACTAATAAAACTTTTGTTATTTCGGTTAGTTTTCGATCGGTCAACCGGCTGATTTGGCTAAAAAATTTTGTCGTACGTGAGTGCAAAATTTTTAAATGGTAAATAAAGTGATATATTCTTGTCGTTCCGTATTCCAGTTGTTTAAAAATAGTTTCATTGATATTTTGATAATTAAGGTCGTGTTTGACCGGTATCTAGCGTTTGGTTGGGGATGACCGTGATCCTTGCCCCAAAAAATTTTTTGCTATGGCCATTACCGTGATTGTGATTCTAGGTTTCAAGACTGCTGTGATGAAAAAAGTTTTTTTTCAATTAGCAAAGACTGACTTCTGAACAAAAAATAGTTTTTTGGCAATTATAAGATATTTATCTAATAAGATCGGTATTGCCAGATGAAGATTTTTAAATAAAGTTTTCTACATCACATGTTGTTAAATCTTATTTGTAGCGTTAAAATTAATTTGTCTAATTAGAGGTGATAGGACTTTAGTTAATTTTATGATCAATCATTTGCTGTTAAAAGTTGCTCGGCATTACGTGCTACTGACCTAGTCGTGTTAATGTTACAAATATCACAATTCATGATAAAACGACATCTTTATTAAACAAATAACGATATCTTGTTTACAGTTTCATATGTGCGGCGTGCCCAGCTAACGGTCCATCAACGGATGAGAAGGTTCGAATTTTTCTTTTAACTTGACAAAAGCTTAAAAATACATCATTAGACACAGTTTTTCACCGTGATTACAAATCTGAACTCAAAAACAAATGAAAGTCAAATCTTCGCGGTGAAAATTTAAATTTTTAAATTTTTAAATTTTAAATTTAATTTCCTGACCTGGATATTTTTTCCAAAAATTCTGGGAAACTATACCGTCGGATAGAGAATCAAATCCTCTACCAAAGGGCTCATTTGTTTTGACGTTTAGACGCCAAATTTTTATTTTCTAAAAACAATTTTGTCGCTTATTTTGTGAGCAATTTTATGCCCCTTTAATCTAACTTTGCAAAATTTATTTTTGGCTGCATGGAATGAAGGGCACCTCAAACTATCTATCTATGTGCAAATCAAAGCTTGCTAAGTAGTTCTGTGGCAGAAAAAATAAATACCAAACCATCTGCAAAGAAAAGCAAAAAAACGGTGAAATTCCGTAACGGCCTCTATTTTGACTATAACTTTTGATCCCTTGTTCAATCAAGCTCAAATTATTTTTGGTAGTAGAACTCCCTAATATCCATCATTGGTATAAATTTCACTGATAAATGTTGCTTCTTTGCTGAGATAAGGGGCACAGAAGACGAAATGAAATGGCCAAGCCGTGTGAACATATTGAACCTCATACTGACCACCACAGTTACCAGTGACACCTCTGTGACAAGTGGTGTTCGAATTAAAAGGAATCACTAGCAAATATTTGTTCGTCTCAAGTTCGTGACTAGCCTTAATCACGATCGTTACTATGATCGTTCATTACCAGAGAAAATTTTTCGTGATCGTGAAGAAAGAAAATTTTTTTGTCGTGATCATGACCAAAAAAGCTGATCACATCGATCTCTACGTATGGCATCTAAATCGTCGTTTTTCTTTTTTGGGTTGACACCTCAAAATTCAAATGTATCCACTCTTTTGGATACGAACTGGTAAGGAGTAAAGTCTTGTGTATATTGTAATGAAAACTGTTAGCTTGTATCGCACTTCAAGCAAAAGATATTCACGAAATTCAAAAAAATTGCGCAGTAAAAGATGATGATTAGTTGTGAACAACGATCATTAATTGTAAAAATAAAAAGCATGCAATGAAACAACAATCTTGAATAAAACAAATATCGTATACATATTGCTTAATCATGCTCTTGTTGTAATTTTCTTTTTTCTTTTATCAGAATAATATCTTCTGTTCGAACAATATCCAAATGTTCTTTTGGTAAAAATTGTTTATACATAATTAATGCTCTTTCATAATATTCAAGTGCAATATTTAAATTATTCATTTTTTCATATACATCAGCTGTATTATTTAGACTAAAAGCAAGACTTGGATGACCTAATGGAAAAAGTTTTTCAGTTATATTCAATGATTTCAATTGATATTCTAATGCTCTTTCATATTGACCTTGATCATTTAGTATATTACCTATTGTGGTATAGGCTAATGATCGTCGTTCACTGTCAGGTAAATAATATTGTTCTTCAATTTTTCAGGCTTTGTCCATGTATTCTAATGCCATATTATATTCACCTTTTGCCTGATAAACAAGAGCTATATTATGGTAACTATCCGACCAATCTTTTCGTTGTACCAATACAACTATAAATTTCAGCTATATCCCCATCCTTTGGATTAGCTAAAAGATTTTCGAAATATTCTTGTGATTTATCATACTTACGAATTTCACTTAAAAGTTTATCAAACATTATTTTAGAACTTGATTCATTCATTTCTTTTCTATTTGTTTCAATATGATCATTCGCAATCTTTGAGTTTTTATCCGTTGTTTTTAATTTTACAATCCACATATTTAATGTTTCATCATGCTTAATAGATACAACTTCAAATGTTGCACCTATTTCGAACAAAACCTCATCTTCATCTGGTATATCACTAAATCTTGCTATATGAGCAAAAATAACTGCATCATTTAATTCAATTAAATTGCATTCAATCTCATAGATGACAGCTTGTTTTTTTGTATCCGTTGATCTACCAGGCAAGAGGAAGGCAGTTTCTTTCGAAAGACTAGTTGAAAAAAATCCATCTGTTGATATTAGTTGATTTTTATGATTTTTCCGTTTTTCTAATTCATCATCTCGCAATCGTCCGCCATGGTAAACAGTTAAAATATCAAAATTTTCTTTTATAATTTGATATTCTTTTTTTAAATTTTCACATAAATCTGATATAAAATATCGAAATATATATAACTGCTCAATATTTTCTGTTCATAATGCTTTATTTATTAACTTATAAATAAATGGCGGTTTTGTATACCATTTTATAGCATCTCCAAGTTTATATGTTTGTTTGAATTCTTCAATAAATTTTATTTGTGAAGATTACCATGATAGTATTCAAGACATTTTTCAACAAGTTCTTGTTTAGCTTGATTATCAACAGGTATTCTTGTAATAACGTCTTTAAATAAGAGTAACCACAAAAATGAGGCCGGTTCATTAAATAAATCTCGAATAGAGTTCTGTTTTGTTTTATCATAAAAAGTAAATGTTGCCATATGTTTTTCAACAAGATATACGTTTTTTCGGATAGAATCAATTAATTCTTGTTGTTGTATATAAACACTAATAATTTTTGAATAATCTTTTATTAAATATTCATATGGTTTTTGTTTTAAACAAAACAAATAAATCGAATCAATTTGTTTTTGTTGATGAATTAAGGGTAATAAATGAATAGCACATTTATCATAAGTAATTAAAAATAATTTTTCATTTTCAATTGATTTTATATAATCTATGCATTTTTTTCGTTGGAAAAAAATCAAATCAAATCATTACTTTCTTTTAATAACTCCATAGTGTGATGTATATCTTCATTATCATTATCATCATCAGTATCTAGATGAATATTTGTATCATACCAGATTAATGTTATACCTTTCATATTTATAGGAAGTTGTTCTTGATCATCATTTGGATGATTTCGAATCAAACTATGTTTTTCGTTCACTTTCTGTTTTCGTTTTTTTGTCGTTTTACATCCCATGATTGATCTAAAATTATATTAATAGATATGACCTAATTGCACTGATATAGCACACCATTTTAGGAAGAAATGTTCAAAAAAACGTAAAGCCCCAGATAAAAAAATCTGAATCGTGCATACGGTACGAAGCGACACTTCGGCGATATGGTTGTAAAAATGCTATTATCGAAGAAACAACTGTGAACTCCGATATTTTCTGAATACAACAGAAACGAAAGAGCTCCAGATCTGGCGTTTGCACTGTTTATCAGAGAAATATTTGCTCTATCAATTGGTATGATGGAACTTGAAATCCATGGATTTTCAGGTGGGGTACTTGACAGATGAATAAATAAAAGGCTCTTGATTCATGATATCCTCTGGCGATAACGTTTTTTTGCATCCGTCATATGTGGTTTACCGTAAAGTATTGAAAACGGCCTAAAAACGATCCGTTAACTGGCCATTAATGGCCTGTTTATGGTTAAAAGCATCTGTAATCATGTATGTGAAGAACGGCCTAAAAATGGTCCGTTAACGGGCTCTTAACGGTCCGTTAATGGCCAACGTCTGTATGAATAATACATGTGATAGGGAGATATTATGAAATGTTCGGAGAACGATCGAAATTGTCTAGATATAGACAAACGCTATATAATGTAGGTGTGTTATGATGGAATTGCAATGAAGTGTACCGAAAACGGCGCGAAATTCATCCACACTTAACCAAAACAAACGTTTAAAAAACGGCCAGTTGATGGTCAGTTTCTCTGCGGCACGTTAGAATTTATTTCCACTTCAGCAAACTATCATTACTATACTATATATGGAAATTTGACAAACGCTGTGTGTGATCAAAACGATTCTTCAGAGATTATTTTATTCTTGAATACTATTCAAAACAACGCATGCAAATGAATCTGTGTCACCGACAAGTGGTTTCATACTATAACGTTATACAAACAAAAGAAACCCAATCTAACCCAAACAAAAAGAAAAGCACCAAATAAAAACAAGGACAGCTTCGTCCTTCTCCTTTCTTATTTTTCTCCCCCCTTTTTCGACAACACACCACGTATATATATATATTTCGAATGGTGTGGGTGTAGTTGTAGGAAGTGATGAGATAAATCAATAGGAGGCGTATGATGTAGAATCGCTCTCTTACGGATGACGTAAGTAGTGATGAGATAAGTGAATGGGAAGAGGATGAGGAGAATAGAATTCTTGAGGGCAATAGCGGGAAGTGTAGCGCTGGTAGCTGTTGTTGGTGAAGCGACAGGATGGCGGCAAAAAGTGTCGATATTGTACTGGATGCTAATGTCGACGCTGTTGATAATGCCATGGCTGATGCAGATGTTGTTGGTGGAGCCTCAAGTAGAGTTAGTTCCTAGTTGAGCCGACATTGTCGTTTGGTACGAATAGAGTGGATGACTATGACGAAGATTGTTGGTTGATAGCCTAATGTCGTTGTCCAGGTTGAGTTGGTTGGTGCTGGCCGATTATATGAGGGGTATAACCGTGGCACACTACTTGGAGGCGGTAAAACGGAGGGATTTTGGCGACTACCCGAAGTCCTGGCCATCGTGGCCGATGGATTCCATGATGCTGTGAAGAGAAATGGTTCCTCTCCAGATGTAACTTGTGTAATAATCGGCATTGGAGAGCGTGTTAAAGCGCATCCAGAATGAGATGAGAATGTGCGGAGTGCTATACGCGCTAGCGGTTCTTGACGTTTATATTGTTGACGATGATTATTAAACCAAACTCTTAGACGATCTGGCGCGACACCGATTTCTGTTGATAGTTGTTGAATCATTTTGGAGGATGGATAATGACGAATGCGAAACGCTTGATAAAGCACATCGAGATGCTTATGTGCCAACAGTTTTCCGCTGATCAGATGACCTTAAACGTTGTGACAAGTTTTTTGTTTTTTCCTAGCGGTTTTCGGTGATGAAATGGTTCTAACATTCACAATTTTTACTATTTCATTGGAAAATGCGTCGTGTGACACAAGGGTAAAAGGAAAAGTCGCTCAGGAGCTCGAGGCCTAAGCTAGCAGCAGTACTGCAGGCTGACAGCTTTGTAATGTATAATGTACGCCTTTCGCAATAGGAAACACAGCTAGGAAAACGTAAAAAATTTGTCCTAACGTTTAAGGTCATCCGATCAGCGAAAAACTATTGGCACACATGCATCTCGATGCGCTTTATACAATGGCGCTTGAATTAGGCCTCTGGCTTAAAAACTGAAGGTTTTATAGGTTTTCTAAATTTTGGCCAAAAGGCCCTAAAGGCTTTTGAGAAAATCTTTTGATACAAACGTTTTGCTGAAAACTCCGCAACTCCCTATGTTTGTCTAGTTTTCAATTTCCTATCGAATGCCGTTTGACCGAGGCCTCCATCCCTTTTCAGAGTTTAGTTATTTGAAAAGTTCAAATTTTGAAATTTAAAATTTAATTTAAAAGTTTTAATTCAGAGTTGGAGACTCGTTTTCAAAACGTAGCTCATTGTTTGCTGAATGCAGTCATGTAATTAGAAATGCTCCATCGTTTGCTGGATTTTCTAGAAAAATTTTTTATTCGAAACCCGTATGTCGAAAACCTACTTGCCAGCATTTTTGAGAAAAGTGTCCGCTACGCAAAAGAACGAGCATGGGTCTGAAACCATTAAGTACCAGGTGGCATTAAAGTTGGTCAAGACAGGAAAGAGTTATGCTAGACCAACTTTCGCATCTAACACGCCTATCGTCGATAAAAAAGACCGCATCTTTCCATCACGAACGTCATTTTGAAAATCTTCGTAATCGACCATGCTGAATCTCACGGCAATGTTTGCTTTTAGGAAAGAGGTCAAAAATCTGGTGAAAACTGAGTTTTACAAAAACTGGGATTTCACGATTGTTTTCAACTAATATTAAAAAATCTACAATTCACTCAACAAACACCAGCACGAGCTCAGAGCTTCGGGGTATGGCTACATTTATATGGTGAACGTAATTATATCATCAAAAAAGCCCAAAACCGTATTTGTCCTCAAACATTTTTAGTAGTGTAGGATAGTATTATAGATGGATATTAGTAGATGGAGTTTCTGGTATTGATATCTAGCTCTTACCGCTGTTAGGGTATTTACGAGGGATGCTGGTAAGTGCATTTAAATGATATTTTGCTAATCAGAATTTCATGTGCTTTCTTTCGAGGATAATAGCGGAATTTGTAAACAATGTGTGTTTAATGTCGGTTACGAAAGGATTTCTGAAATATGTTTGAGGACAAATATGGTTTTGGACTTTTTGATGATATAATTACGTTCACCATATAAATTTAGCCATACCCCGAAGCTCTGAGCTCGTGCTGGTGTTTGTTGAGTGAATTATAAATTTTTTAATATTAGGTGAAAACAATCTTGAAATCCTAGTTTTTGTAAAACTCAGTTTTCATCAGATGTTTGAACTCTTTCTTAAAAGCAAGCATTGGCATGAGATTCAGCGTGGTCGATTAGGAAGATTTTCAGAATGAGATTCGTGATGGATAGATGCGGTTTTTTTTATCGACGATAGGCGTGTTAGATGCGAAAGTTGGTCTAGCATAACTCTTTCCTGTCTTGACCAACTTTAATGCCACCTGGT